>RJWM01037296.1:0-17536 GCA_004363535.1 Dasyprocta punctata
TGTTGCCAGCCGCATTCCAGCTCCTCCACCTCTTGTCCCTCCTCCACCTTGTCATCCTCTGCCTTAGCACTGGCTGCGGCATCAGCCTGGGTGCTGGCCCTGTCCTCCACCCCGGCTCTCCTGTTCCTGGCTAGATTGGCCTCCTGTGCCTCAGACTCCTTTAGGAGCCCCAGAATCTCCAGAAAGTCCTGAGGCCTCCTGACAACTGCCAGCCTCCTCAGAGCTCCATCCACTGGCTCAACCGGGATGGTCCTGGTGAGCAGGAGCCTTTCTGAGTCTCCTGTCTCACATGCAGCATGTCAGTGGTGCGGTCTAACCGGGCCGACTCTGGTTAGTTAAATGTTGAGACAATGGCATGTTGGGGGATTTTAACCAGATTTTTGTTGAGAATCAAGAGCATAGACCCCAGTAAAATGATTTAAAATGTTGTGAGTTTAGCCATAAATGAAGCTGCAGTGAAGCTGCGAACTATAAAGATAGAACTGAGGAGATTTTGATTGCTGAGAAGTAACAATAGAATAGAATACATGGCCTGAGGGCATCACAGGAAGCAGCAGGGCTTCAACTTTTGCAGCCTAAAAGTTGCAAAATCAAAAGACTTTTCTTCGAGATGAAAGCCATGGAGCACGCTTGGCTACTGCTCCAACTGGCAGCATACCTTTGCATCATCCAAGTAGAACTGGTTTTAGATGTTTTCATAACACAATGGTTGTGGGTTCAGGAAGACTTCCATCTCGATTTCAGAAGCCCCGAGATGCTAGAAAGTTTGCCCCTGAGAGGGTAGTGTGTGAAATAGTGAATGTGAAGCCAAAGATACAGTGGAGATGCCAGAAGTTTGGAGAAGCAGGAACATTTATTATCTGGGAAAAACTACAATAAGGGTGCAGAGAAGCCCAAGAGGTAAGCTACGGGAGCTGCAACCATTAGAAGTGCCATAGGGGTGGAGCCATCCAAGCCCTTTGGAGTTCACAACTTATCACGGATTGCCTTGGATGCTGCACTTGAAACTACAGGATTTAATGTCTGTTCTGCTGTATTTTGGACTTGATTTGGTCCCATTCCTTTGTATCACTGTGATTGTAACTTTTGAAATGGAAATAATTATCTTGTGCCATTGAATGTTGGATGTGTTTAACTTTCTTTTCATTTGTACAGGGGCTCATCACTAAGAGTTTGCCTTAAATCTCAGAGGACACTTGGGATTTGGACTTTTCAGAAATGCTAAAATTGTTAAAACTTTGGCAACTCTCAGAGATGCACAAAATGCCTTTTGCATAAAGGGATGTACATGAGTCTTTGGGTGGCTGGGGCAGAATGTTACAATTTGTGTGGGTGTCCTCCCAAAGCCTCATGCAGTCATGGGAGAGGTGGGATTGTTCGAGGAAGCTGAATCTAGAGTTTGTGACTGGTTCATTGCCTAATGCTGAGATGGAGAGTGTGATGGTACCCCTGCACTAGAGCAAAGAACTTGTTTACAATACAAGTGAGGAAAAGAGGCTTGCTCCTTCCCTTTTGCCTTTTGCTTTTGCTGTCTTCTCCCGCCATGAATGGTTGCTCCTCTGCCATGCCATCGTGCATTTGAGCCAGCTGATTATGAACTGAAACCTCTACAAATTGTGAGTCGAGTAAATCTGTCCTCTTTTACATTGGGTCTTGGGTATTTCATCTCAGCAAAGAGAGAAAAATAACTAACTCAGAAGACCGCATCCAAAAACAAAGTTATTCCGTATTCCTGGTTATACAGAAAGAATATTATTTGCTTTTTTTTAAATTTGTTTTTCTGGGGTATTTTTGGGTGGGTTTTTTTTTTTTTTTTTTTTTTGCACTGGGGATCAAACTCACAACCTCACACCTGCCAGGCAGGCGCTTAAGCCACTGAGTCAAATTCCCAGCTTCTGGGGTATTTTTGGAACATGTTCTCATTATGTGTTTCAGACTGGCATTGAGCACATTTTATAGCCTAGGTTATCCTCAAATTTATGGTGATCTACCTCATTGACCTCTCAGGATTGGGGATTTGAGGCATTCACCACTGCATCCAGCAGGCAGGAAGAATCAATAAAATTTTTATGGAGCTAGAAGAGACCCAGGATATCAAAACCACCCTTGACAACAAGAAGAAAGCAGGAGGCATCACAATTGTGGGTTTCAAGTTATATTTGCAATATTACCATGATAAAAATATTATAGTAGTGGTACAAAAACAGGTGTGCATATTAATGAAACCATGTAGAAGATGCAAATCACAGGCATATTTAGTGATCTGGACTTTGACAAATGGGCCAAAAACATAAAACTTAGGAGAAATAGGCTCTTTTAACAAAAGGTACTGGGAAAGCTTGTTTTATGCATGCTGAAGGTAGAATCTAGACCCATCTATTGCCTTGCATCAAATAAAATAAAAATGGATTAAAAACTTAGGTATTAAAACAGACACACCTTTTCCCCTGTGATATAAAGTGGGTAAAACACTTGAAGGCATAGACACACATAAGAACTTTCTGAACAAAACCACAGTTGCACAAGAAATAATCTTGAGAATCAACAAATTGAATCATATCAAATTAACAAGCTCCTGATGAGCAGCAGAGACAGCTAACAAAGTGAACAGAAAGCCCAAGGAATGTAAAAATAATATTTGCTCCTCTTATGATGAAGGTCTAATATAGAATATGTAAAAACTGAAAAGAAGATGCATCCTTAAATAAAAGTCCGAATTAAAAATGGGCAACTAAGATGAATAGACATATCTTAGAAGTACAAATTGCCAATAAATGCATGAAAAAGTACTAAACATTTCTGGAGAAGAGAGAAATGCTGGTCAATATTGCATTTTATTCCAGAAAAAAAGGCCTATCCTCAAACAAGCAATAACATTCTGGTAAGTTGCAGGAAAAAGCATTCTTCTACACTTTTTGTGGGAATGTTAACTATTGCACAGTCAATGTAAATCAGCGTGGAGACTCCTTAAAAAATTAAAATTGGCAATTCTATTCAACCTAGATTTTCCCTTTTTAGGTATCTTCTTGAAAGTTAAAGACATCATGCCACAGTAATATATGTATAGGCATGTATATGTATATAACAACACAACTCTTAGTAGTTAAATATTTGAAATAACCTGTATATCCATAAACAAATGAATTGATAAAGAAAATGTGGTTTACATACAATGAAGTAATATTCTGTCATAAAGGATAAATTTGAATCAAATGTAGCAAACCAAATGCAATTTGAGACCATAATATTAAGTAAAATAAATAAGACAAAAAAATCGAAATATCACAGAACTTCTCTTATATGAGAAAGGCAAAGTCTAAATAATTTAAAGGCCAAAAAAGAGGGTAGATAATTAGAAACAATGAGATATATCTTTTGTAATATGTAATGGAACCAAAAGATGGAAGGATGAGGGGAAGGAAGGGAAATTAAAATAAATATGATATTTTGTGTACATATACCTATTACCCACAATGAGTGTAATCATTATGTAGTAAAAAATCTACTCATACATAAAGACAAATACTTCAAAAATTTGAAAAACCTGACATATACATTATATATTCAATAGAATTTACCATGGTCAATTATTTTTAAGAAAAATAATCATTTGGAATAATCAGTTGTGCAAAATGCACAAGATTCTGAGATATCACTTGAAATTGGTATTATAACTGGTTTTAACAGGTGCTTTGTATGAACACTAAAGTTTGAACACTTCTAATTATAGCAGTGCTGAATAAATGTATTGATAATGACTAGATTAGACTTGCCCCCTGTTGTTGTTAGGATATATATAGGAATACATCACAGAGCTATTCCATATATTAAAGTCTTGAAACTCAGCCTAGTAAGTCATAATAGTCAGAAATTTTCACAACTCTGTGATCTCAAAAGTATGTGTATTTTATTCTTAGCTTGAGGTGCTTGGCACAATTACTATGAGGCTTTCTACAGATCATCTGTCATAGAGAAAGTGCAGCAATTGATTAAAGTTAACATGGTGTACATTCCAGAGTTAATAGGTTTAGTTCGTAGAATTTTTTTTTAATGATGAAACGTCATAATGCATCTCAAAAACATTTCTCAGTGCATAGGACTGAATTACTTTTAGATGGCAATGATCTCAGGTTTTATTTTCATAATCTCGTTTGCCAATTTCTTTAAGAAAAGCTTTTTTTGTTTGTTTGTTTGTTTGTTTGCCAAGCATGGTGGTGCTCCGTGGTAATATCTATACTCAAGAGGATAAGGTAGGATGATTGCCATGAGTTTAAGGACAACCAGGGTTACATAGGGAATTTAAGGCCAGCTTGTATATAGGGAGATCTTATGTCAAAAAAATGACCTTTTATGTAGTATGTAATATTCAGGCTGATTTTTGTTATTCTTGTGATTAAAACTACAATTTCATTTGACTAGTTTCACATCTTGATATCTTTTTAACCATAAATGTCATCATTATTACTTATACAACCTAAAAAGAGAGATTTTATGACTAAGTATACATTATGCAATCCTTTGCCACCTGTGAAATTATACTGAAATTTAAAATAATTGATAGCGATCACTGATAGTCATTTAGCACTTTCTGCATTCCTGGCATGATCCCAAACACTTTACATATATTATTATCTATTATCTTCATTTCACAAAGGAATACTAGAGTTTAAAAATGCTATTTTTCAAGGTTATAGAGCTACTAATTAGAAGAGCTACAATTTGAATACTAAACATTATGTCTTTATGTTAAACCTGTCCATGAATAGCACTCTGGTGAGCCCAGGCAGCATAGACATTTACATTGATATGTAGTGGTTATTTTTTACTGGGAGGCAAAGGATAGTCCAAGTTCATCTTTATGCATAAGTAGCAAATATGACCCCCATGATGTGACTTAAGAGGATGTGTAAGAAATGATACTTTTTAAACCAAATATTCTCTTTTTAAAAAATTGTCTCAACCACCTAATGTTGATGCTTATTTATTTAAGGAAGGGAACATGACTTGAGATGACAATATTCTGTCAAAGCTGTCCAAAGTACTTAACATATTTACCACTTTAATAATCACAGCAGCATTTCAATACAGATTTTGCTTTATCTACTTGAAAAACAAGAGGATAAGGGGAAGAATTAAGGTACATAACAGTTAAGCAAATTATTTACCTACCCTAAAAACAGAAATTGACTGCAGAATTGTGTGATCAAAACACACATTTGGCCAAGGGTTTAGCTCAGAGACTCAAGCGCCTCCCTGGCAAGTGCAAGGTTGTGAGTTCAACCCCCGGTCTACAAAACAAACAAACAAGCAAACAAACAAACAAAAAAACATGTTCTCCACACTACATCAAGCTTTGTCCTAGTTATAATAAAAAATTCTCAGGTAAGGATGAGGCAGAAAAATCATTAAGTAATAAAGACTAGACCTACTTACAGAAAATGTTAACAGTGGTTGTACTACTAATGAGTGCTAGAATATTGGCTGCTATATATATATATATATATATATATATATATATATATATAGTATTAGATGCACTTAAAAATGTATGCAAATCAATTTTAGGCACATTTTGAATACAGACTATGGGAATTTTTTTTTTTTACCAAAAAGTAACATATGAAGGAGGTAATAAAATGAAGATTTTAAGCTTTAGTTTTTAGAAAAAAGTCTAGCAAGGTCTAGATAATTGTAAGAAATATTGAATAAACAATCCAATAGTATCCTGGTACATTTTACCCTCCCAACAAACCATTCTAAGTTTAAATTGAAGAAGTCAGGTTTTCCAATTAAAGTGCTAAATTCTAGCTTTCTATTATGCCACTATCATGGTCTTGAAATTATTATACATTCTTTGAAAAATTTTACTTCTGTTATGCTGAAGCTTTAGAGACATTCATGCACCTTCTTCATCTACACAGTGCACAAAGATAATTATTCTTATATTTTTGAAAACCTTTTTCAAAAGGTTTATTTTGTTTTAAAAAGGCCTCTTATGACTAATTCTATTCAACATTTTATGTTGACATTTTTCAGTAAATATGAAGGGGAAAATGGAACGAGGCTATAGATTAAGGAAGTCTTTAGGTTAAAGACTACACTCAAGTTTCAACTGGCATATTTTTCTAACTTAAACTAATTGAACAGGCATCTCCAACACAATCCTTCTTTGTAGCAGGAAGATAATACATATGTTTAACCTTAGACCTAATTAGCAAGTAAGTCAATTAGCTGGGTGAATTTAGGTATTTCTCTTATCCTTCTGAATCTGCTAGTCAGGATATAAAGTTAAAATTATGAAGTTTTAAAATGTTAAATACAGTATAATTTATAGAACTCAAAACTGGAAGATCTACACAGGATATAGCACAATATGGTCTATTGACTTAATTTAGTCTTCTTGCAATACTGTATAATGAACCAAGACATAGTAAATCAAGCAGCTGATGGGTGCATAGTTAAAATAAGAGAAGCTATGCAGAAACTAGTACTTGGAGAATAAATTTATAGGCAAAGGTTAGCACACGTTAAGGACAGAGAAAACATAAGTTCACTAATGATGACTGCACATACAGGATAACAAGGATAGGTAAGCTAATTGAAATCCTATCCTGAAGCAAGAAGTTCCAGTTTATATTTGATGAGTGGGAGAGGTCAAAGTTAAGTTAGGTCTTGATAGGTAACCTTATTTCTACACAACCTTGAAAATGGGACTGATGCCAAGATACAAATGGAAAATTGAGAAAAAGCCCCAAAGTGCATAGACACTTTATGATGTGCTGCTATCCCTTATATACACAGTAAAGCAGCATAGAGATACATTCTAAAACATGCCTTTACAGAAAATTAGGAAGCTGTCTACAGTATTTCTATTTACAACAATATAAAGAGGTTTTGAAGTTGTCTGTTCGGTATGCGGTTGCTGTAGTCACAACAAGAAATGGAAAATGCTTGTAAGAGAGTGGACAATAGAGTCCCGTTTTTAGGCATCTTAATGATGTACACTCAGATAAAAGGAAAAGAACTCAGGGACCTCACACACTTTTTTCCCTTAATCTCCCTGCACTTCTCTGGTACTCCCTGTAACTACCTGTTACACATTTCTTAAAGGGTCAGAAAACATAAACTCTTCTTCCCTTTATTTGATGCCACACCTCTAAAAATTGCATTTACCTCCTGTATTATAAATGCCAACTAGCAGTGCTAAAGCGCATTTTTATACTTAAGGCAAAATGTCATATAAGGAAATGAATATCCAAGCCCTGCTGCCCCAATCCACTTGCCTTCACTGCATTTTTCCCCACCATGAAGGTCAAGATGTGCTGAAAAATAAAGAAAACTAAAAATTTTCAAACAGAACCCTCAATATAATGTGAAAGATCTATTTAATAAGTGCTACTAAGGCAAAATTGAATATATTTAAGTGGTTTAGCATATTATTATTTTACCAAAATATTAAGATAAATTATATTACTTTCAAAATGAATATTAAAACATTATATTTCAATCCAGTAATATATACTGCAATATAAATTTTTGTTCTTTTCAAAGCTGAGCTCAATGATGCTAAATGAGATGTTTGTTTATATCCATAAGTAGGATATTAAAAACCCCAAAGCATTCACTTTTGCTTAATTCCATTTAATTTGCATGTAAACTACCAATATGACTGTTCATGATGCTCTATATTTTATTTGGAAATAATATTATTAGCATAATTTTGATATTTTCCTACATGAACTTACATTGTTTTCACCCAGCTGTAATATTGGTTTTATGTACAAGTACACAGCTACCATCTTATTTTTGATGCATAGCTTAGAAGACCAGAAAAAGCCAACCAAAAAATCATGTTTTGTAAATGTGGTATAAGATTGAATTCATTTTCATGATGTTATGTCAATAATAAACTATACTAGCCCAACTGAAAACTGTAGTACATGCTATAAATATCCAATAAAGAATACACTGTAGACAGCATCTCACTGACAAAGAAATGCGCTGGTATCACATTGGATTGATACGGAAGTAATCTAGGAGACTAAACATATTATTATTGAAATTAAATCATTAAAAGAACAAAAGATGCAAATTTTAAGGTCTAAAACCAACAAAAGGAATAATGTGTTAATTCTTAATTGTGCAATTACATCCATTAGTAGTACCAAGTCAAGAATCTGACAGCCCACTTAGTTGGATTATGTTTTCACCTGTACTACTGAACAACAAAAAATAGTTACATTGCGTCAATCTATTCCATTACATATTTCTTTGAATAATAGCTCAATGATTTGGTTGTTGGTTAGTACAATACAGATAATACAGGAGGAAAAGTACAAAATAGCACTTTAACACAAGTACCAGTACTTATCTTGAAAGGGAAATTAATATTTTCAATGAAAGCCTGACAATAAACCCTACCAAGACCAAACATATTTCTGGACCAATCTGATAATAAAGCATTCCTTCCTTTGTGTAAGCTTGTCTAACAGATGACCTTGCAATGTAACTTAAAATGTAACAGGACATTTTTTTCCTCTGTATAAACAATGCTTTGTATAGTTGATGGCCTTACAATGTAATCTAAAATGTTTAAACTCCCTTAGCAACCCATCACCCAACCATCCAGTCATAATGTACTGAATCTGCCTTTGTACCTCCCCTTTGCTTTCCCCATAAAAGCCCCAAAACTTCACTGGGTGAGGCTCTGGCTCTTGAGGAGAGATCCTAGTCAAAAGCCCACCAGTGTAAAAAACTGAGTCCTAAACTTCCCCAGTGCCATTTTTCCCCCGTGTTTGTTCTGCTTTCCATAACAATCTCAATATGGTAATAGCTAAAGATTTATTAATTTTGATTGCTTGCTTTTCTTAGAACATAAATCAAAGCCATTAATTTGAACTTGAGGTATACACACAGTATATAAACAGCCTTAAGCAAAATACTTTTTGTAAATAGCACTTCATTTCAAAATATTGGAAATAATATGCCCTGATTTGTATTTTGACTTAATGGAACAAGAAGAGAACAACACTCAAATAGGGAGGGTTACCCTAATAATAAAGTTCTTTAAAGTTCAAAGTGTCTCCCTCTCCCTTTGTATTTATCACAGACTCTGCAATGTGCTAAGAGAATTTATTATGAGATAATTATCAATCACAGTTTTAATAACTAATAAAGGAGGAACTAATGACAAAGCAAATTGGAATGTGAAACTTCATCCTTGTTTTCAAATAAGTGATCTTTTTTTCTTTAGAAAAAGTTTAAATTCGTTTTTTTATAAATATATCTAAAACATCAATTTTTGAAGATTTCTTGTGATATTCAACACTTTACACAAATTCTATGAGAAAAGTTCAGAAGCAATCATATAATCTTAAATCAAGACATCATTCATTCAAATCCTTCACATAATTGCTCATCAGAAAGAATACAGCATGCCTGGATATGCAACTGGAGGTCTTCGATAGAAATGAGATTCAAGAATTTCTGCTACAGTCTTGCATACTTTAGCATTTTGTTTAATATAAAAAATCAGCAATTTAGCTTTCCTCAAGTCTTCATGAACTAATATTTCATAGGGTTCATTTGTCACAGAAATCCTCTTTACTGTCCACAACAATTATTACCAACTCTGTGTAAGTATAATAAGTGTTTCAGGAACAGTGTTGAGATTGTTGGCCATCAATACATCACATCAGGAAATAAGTATTATTAATCATTCTCACTTCTACATTTCTTCCTATTATAGGGGATATATGTACAACTTCATTCATAGAAAACTGGTAAAGGGTGGTAGTTTTCTCTGCATTCTACAACCCAGCAATAATAATTTTGTGTTCCTGGTGATTGAACAGTCTTTATATCCTGATGAAGAAAATTCCGATTCTCTGACATCAAAGCCCCTCCTGTTAACTGGGCATACCAGAGGAAAACCAAAGCCCAGGATACTGCACATACGGTCTCACCACTGCTAATGCAGCACTGTCCTCACTAATGGTCATCTCCACTGCATTGTCTGCCACAAAGTGCTCCCACTTTGTTGTTTTATAATATGCTTTTTCTGTACTTTCTAAGGTATCTGCAGTGGATGCATTATTTTTAACACTTCATTTTACAATAATGAAGGCTATTTTTACTTTTAGGGAGGAGGACTTTTGTGGAAAGGCCATAAATTTTATGTTCCATGAAGCCTTAACTTTCCATTGAGTAGAACTGCTGTGACTCCAGACATATTTCAAATATAAATATTAAGAATTCCCAATTTTGTATACAGGAATGCTTCACATTTTATATTTAGTATACATGCTACCAAAGCAAGCACAACGTATTATATATCTAGAAAAACAAAATAGCTTATGTGCTAAAATGAAAAAGTTTAAAAATCACTGTCATATGGGATTGGTGCAATAAATCCACAAAAGTGAACATTCCTTACTCAATATTTCCTAGAAGTAAAAATTATAAACAGGAAAGAAGTAGATGATGAAATTGCTAATCTGTGCCCATTTTCCTGGCCATTCCATATAATGAGACCACCTTCCTAAAGCAAGACAAACATCAAATACTCCTGAATAAATTAAAAAGGGATCAGGCACTCAAGGAATTGTCCAACCATTGTTTGATTAAGTCATTTCCTATGTACCATTAGAATGATTTGAATCATAATCTATGTACCATTAGAATCATTTTTTTCAATTATTTCTTAGTTTTTATTCTTTCTTCATTTTTGTTCTTTTAATTTCTATCCTTTTAGAACTTAGTGTTAAAGCCCTCAAAATAGAAAATGATGCTGTATTTTTCTTCCAAAAAATGCTTAATGGCATATAATGCATCTGCCATTGATTTGAGAGTGAGAAAACCCAAAGGATAGAGTGACTGCTACAGAAATTTGGAAGTAGAGACAGTCTCTAGGACCTTATAGTATGGATGCAATCAATTAACTAGTATTGACCTTAGTTTATCTGTTTGTTCTGCTAAGTCAAGATCCCTTTAAATTGTTACTTCTTACAATTTTAAATCTTAGAAGAAAGTCACAAAGCTTTGTTCTCCATGTCTTGTCTGGTATATAGCTGGAGTTCAATTAATATGTATGACTGAATGCCTCACAAAATTTTCTTATAAATATCAGTTTTATTACCTTATTAGGATGAAACACTTTTTAATATTTTTTTTTATTTTAAAGAGGATGAAACCATAAAACCAATCAAAACAATCCAGTGTAAGAGATACAGGACTTCAAAACACTATGAAATCAACAATAGTTACCATAATGCCTTTTGATGTCTTCAAAATAGCTGCAGATAACTTGGGACATAGTAAAAATCAAACAGAACAGAACAGAAACAATAAAAGCAAAACAATGAATGCAATGAAGAACTTCAAAACATGCCATTAGTAAATCCAAAATTGCTACCATAATATATCTTGCTATCTTTGAAATAGCTGCCCCTGCCATCAGATTTGATATAATTGAACAAAACAAAAGAGAAAAAAACCCAACCCAACAGAACAATGGAACTGATATAGGACTTCTAAAACAAGACCACAGGGAATCAACAATGGCTGCAGCCCTCAGAACGAGATCCCCCCTAGATGTCACACTACATACCACTATCCTCTGAACCTATGATCATACCACTGACCCTAGACCTACAATGTTAGTGAGACAAAGCATCACAAGCATCCAATTGCATTTCACCTCCATAACTATCATCACAGCTTGTGTTTCCCTGAATAAGCTGATCACTTTTGGGGGGTGGGGAATATAACTACTTCTTGTTTTTTGCCAGCCCATGCACCAGAAAGGACTGGGGTCTGTCTCTTCCAGTCCAGCAGTGGCCCACACATGGTGCTGTTTCCCAGTGCAGCACCTGCCTGTCAAGTGTGAGGCCCTGAGTTTGATTCTCAGTACACAAAAATAAATAAATAAATAAATAAATAAATAAATAAATAAGCACCAAATACTGGGGCACCCAACTACATAAAACAGACATTAGCAGGCAAGAAAAACCAAATAAGCACTAACAAAACTTAAGGGGAGGACCTAAATACTCCAGTCTTGCAGGTAGATCAACTAGGTAAATAATCAACCAAGAAATATTAAAATTAAAACAAACAAGCCTGTAAACAAATGGGCTTGTTATTTGTCTACAGAGTGTTCCATCTCAAATCATCAGCATACAATTTCTTCTCAGCTGTAAAGCTCCAAACTAGACCACATATTAACCTATAAATCACAAATCTACATAAACACGTGGAAATTAAACAGCACACTTCTGAATAACCAATGAGTCACAGAGGAAACTAAAGATGAAATTAAACAGTATCTATAATTAAATAACACTGATACAATGCACTGAAATTTATGACACATAGTAAAACCACTCCAATAAGGGAAATTTATAGCAAAGAACTCTCACATCATTAAAACAGAACAAGCTCAAGTAACCTAATGTTGAACCTCAAACTTCTGGAAAAAAAAAAAAGAATAATACAAAACCAAAGCTCATATGAGGGAGGAAATTACAAATGTAATAGCAAAACAATGCATTTCAGACTAAGGAAACAGTACAAAGAATCAATGAATTAGCCGGGCGTGGTGGCGCATGCCTTTAATCCCAGCACTCGGGAGGCTGAGGTAGGAGGAGCATTGTGAGTTCGAGGCCCGCTTGGGCTACAACGCTAGTGCAAGGCCAGTCTGAGCTACACAGTGCGACCCTGCCTCAAAAAACCAGGGCCGGGAGTTTGGCTCATTGACTTAAGTGCCTGTCTGACAGGCGCGAGGTTGTGAGTTCAATCCCTGGTGCCGCAAAAAAAAAAAAAGAAAAAAAAAGAATCAATGAATTGAAAAGTTGGTTCTTTTAAAGAATAAACAAAATTAATAAACCATAATCCAATCTCATCAAAAATAGGAAAGAAAAGCACGAATCCAAGCATTCAGGAATGAAAAGGAGGAAATCACAAGAGATCCTACAGAAATCCAGAAAATTATCAATACGTTCATCTGGAACCCAAATTCTAATATGATGGAAAACACAGAAGCAATGGACAGATTCTTAGACACAATCGAATTGCCAAGACAATATAAAGAAGATATAAAAATTCTAAATAACCTGATATCATCAGATGAAATTGAAAATGTAAGTAAAAATTTATCAACAAAGAAAAGTCCAGGTCCTCATGGATTCACTGTTGAATTCTACAAGAAATGTAGAGAAAAACTAATGCTACTCATGCTGAAACTCTTTAAAGAAATTGAAATGGAAGGAATACTTCCAAAACCTTTGCTGGAAGCAAGTATTGCCCTGATTCCAAAACCAGAGAAGAACCCAACCAAAATACAAAACTACAAGCCACTGTCGCTATTAAACACAAGCACAAAAGTCTTCAATGAGATACTGGCAAAATTAGTGCAACAAATCATCCAGAATATTGTATGCCATGACCAACAAGTATTAATCCCAGGGAAGCAGTCATGGTTCAACACAAGTAAATCAATATATTTAATGCACCATATTAACAGAACCAATAAAAAATTCACATGATCACCTCAATAGATGCAGACAAGGTACATGACAAAGTCCAACACCCATTCACGATAAAAACCCTACAGAAAATTGGAATTGATGGTCTTCACCTTAATCTAATAAAAACCATCTATGACAAACCAAAAGGAACATTATAGAAAATGGTAAAAAATGATAGATTTCACTCTAAAATCAAGAAAAACAAAAGGATGTCCACAATCACCACCCATATTCAAAATTATAATGGAAAAATTAGCCAGAGCAAATAGACATGAAAAAAAATAAATGGAAAGTGGATAGGAAAGTAAGATGTAAAAGTATCATTATTTGAAGATGACATAATACTCTATATAGAAGACAGAAAAACCCCACCAAAAGTCTTCTAGATTTAATAGCCCAATGCAGTAGTGTAACTGGATACAAAGTCAACACTCAAAAATCAGTAGCATTCCTGTACACAAACAACGAACTCACTGAGAGAGAAAGTAGGGAAACCACACACTTTACAATACCATCTAAAAAACTGAAATACTTAGGAATCAATCTAACAAAGGAAGTAAAAATCTATATCCTAAAATAGATCCAAGAGATTATTAAAAAAATGAAATGATATTCCTAGCTTATGGATAGGAAAAATTAACATAATGAAAGAGGCCACACCCAAAAAATTGTTATACAGATGTAATGCATTTCTAATCAAAATACCATTAACATTCATCACAGAATTAGAGAAAACATTCCTAAAATTCATTTGGAAACAGAAGAGACCTAGAATAGCAAAAGCACTACTGGGGAACAAAGTCATTTCAGGGGGCAATCCTTAAGTTGAAATTATACTACAAAGCTACTGTGATAAAAATGGCATGAAATTGGCAAAAGCAAAGAAACAAACAAAACAAAACAAACAAGTAAAAAACAGACCAGAGGATCAGGGGAGCAGAATAGAAGATTCAGATGCACCTTCAAACAAAATCAGCCACCTTATTTTTGACAAAGGGGCAAACCTGTTCACTGGAAGAAAGATGGTCTCTTCAATGAATGGTGCTGGAAAAACTGACTTTACACAAGCTGAAGACTAAAACTAGACCCATATCTATCACCATGCACTAAACTAAAGTAAAATGTATTAAATATCTATATATTGAAATAAAAACACTAAGAAAAATTAGGTAGAAATCTTAAAGACATAGATTTAGTTAGAGAGTTCATGAACAAAATCGAGACCATGTGGGAAATGCTACATGGAGTTGACAAATAGGATCTCACCTTGTTAAAAATCTTTTGTACAAAGAAAGAACTCACCAACAGAGTGAAAACACAACTTACAGAGTGGGAAAAAATTATAGCAAGTTGTCCATCAGACAAAGTACTTATATCTAGAACATGCAAAGAATTAAAAAAACTCAGGTCCCCCAAATTAAATGATCTAATCAAAAAATGAGAATCTGAGATAAATGCCCACTTCTCAGATGAAGAAATACAAATAGAAAGTAAATATATGAAAAAAAGTGTTCAACATCATTGGTCATCAAGAGATGCAAATTAAAACAACACAGAGATTCCATCTTAACCAAGAAAGAATGACTTTCATCAAAATAACCAATAACAAATGCTAAAAGAACAGTGGAGAAAAAGGAACCCTTCTCTACTGTTGGTGGGAGTGTAGACTGGCATAACCATTGTGGAAATCAGTGTGGAGATTCCTCAGAAAAGTAGGATTGGAGGTTCCATTTGACCTAGCTATTCCCCTTCTGGTTGTCTTCCCAGAAGAATTAAAAACATCATAGCACAGAGATATATGTGCACCCAAGTTTATAGCAGCAGAACTTGTTATAGTTAAATCTTAGAAACAACCCAAATGCCAATCAAACAGAAAAGGATAAAATAGATGTGACTGTTTTGTGCAATGAAGTATTTCTCAGTTATAAAGAAGGATAAATTTGAAACTTTTATAAGCAAATTTTTACATCTTGAGACCATACTCATAAGTGAAATCAATCAGTCCTACATGTATAAACATCATATTGTCTCACTAGTGTGAGAAGCTTAATAAGTAAATGAGATCCAAAATATACTGTAGATATTGTGAATTGGTAAATAACTGTTTAAAAATAAAGAGAAACTATGACTAGGGAAAAGAGAAAGGAAGAATGAGAGAAGAGAAAAGAAAAATCTAGCAATATACACAGTAGTTAAGATAGTTATTCTGCTATTTTCTTTTAGTTCATTGAAAAAATAGTTTTGTGCTTATATTGTTTGGACAAAATTTCTTGTCTGTGTATCGTAATCTGAGTAATTACTTTGAAGACAACAACACACAGTTTGTTAATTATTGCTATACTTTATTATCTTGTTTTTAGATTGTTTTTTTCTCTTTAAAATAAAAAATATAAGAAAAAACTTTTTACAGGTACTAAATTAACTAACTTACTTGAATATCAATGATAACTTTAACAAAACTGAAACAATTGTTGAAAACCATTTATACAGCATTGTAGTAAATGCCCCATGGAGAGTAAACATTCCAGCTCTAAATACCAGTTTGATAAGAGCTGGTGATCCCATGTCCTTGAGTTATATACTAAAACAAAAAAATTAATGAAACATACTCTTAGGGATGGATTCATGTAAGACCTGAACTTAGTGAAGGCTGACAGTCACTAATGTTGATATCATTTTGACAGATGACAAGAGAGATAGACTTGTGCTTTGCCATGATAGTGCTATACTACTTCACCAGTTTATTGTTTTAATATTTTAATGTTGATGCTAGTATCTTTAGTCTCATGTTCATCAAAGTAAAATGTACTATCTTTCTTTTCCTCAAGCTTTAAAGTGAAGACTACATGTGACTACTGCACTAGCACATCTTTATTTAAACTGTCAATATAACATTTCCCCTCACCAAAGGAAAAAGTGACTTTAGTACTATTCTGTATGCAGTAATGTTAATATTGCTTTTTTGTTACATCCTACCGTGATTTTAGTTTAAAGGTAACACTGACCTCATTAACATGTTTAGAAAAACTGTAATTACAAGACATAGGAGAAATGATTTTTTTTTTTTTGTGGTGGCACCCTGGATCAAACTCACAACCTCACACCTGTGAGACAGACACTTAAACCACTAAGCCCAATTCCCAGCCCTAGCTTTTTGAGACAGGGTCGCACTAAGTAGTTCAGGCCGGCCTTGCGCTGGTGTTATAGCCCAAACCGTCCTCGAACTCACAATGCTCCTCCTACCTCAGCCTCATGAGTGCTGGGATTAAAGGTGTGCACCACCACACCCGGCTGGACAAATGATTTGTGACATTCATCCCAACAGTTATTTTTTTTTTGAATAACACCTCAAATGTACATAAAATGTAAGTATAAAAATGAATTTACATGAACTAAAAAGCTTCTACTGAGCAAAAGAATAAACAATAGTTAGAAAAACCCTACAGAATAAGAGGAAATAATTCCAAAAAGTATAATTTGATTTATAAATAAGCAAATGACTTGAATATGCGTGTCAAGACTCAAATGGCCAATGAGCATATGAAAAAATCTTCAGCATCAGTAATCATCTGAGAAATACACAAGAAGGAACTCCAATGAGTTATCAGCTGATTTGAGCAGAACTGCAATCAACAGAGAGGTAAAATTAAAAAAAAATAAGTTTCGATGAGAATGTGGAGGACAGGGGTTCGTTGCAAACTGTTGGTGGGAATGATGTAAAATAGGAGAACTATCATGGAAAACAATATATGCCGCGGTCCAGCCGGGCTAGGTCCACAGAGTCCCTGAAAGTGGGCTGAGCATCGGCATGTGGATAACAGACACACAAACAGCTCAGAGACTGTGTGAATCTGCTTCATTTATTGTAAGCTCAAACAGAGTGTTATATACCTTTTTCTGGCCAGGGTTGAAAGTTTAGATAAAAAAGAAAAGCAACAGATGTTTCTATGATAACATGGTTTCTATAGTTACATGATTAGTTAGCATAGGCAGAAAATTTATATCTAGTT
>RJWM01037298.1:0-17535 GCA_004363535.1 Dasyprocta punctata
GAACTCACAACGCTCCGCCTACCTCAGCCTCTGGAGTGCTGGGATTAAAGGCGTGCGCCACCACGCCCGGCTCCTTTAACAAATCTTGACCTCCACCCATGTTATCATTTCTTTTTGGATATCCTTTTGGTCTCTGATTTTTTTTTTTTAAATTATTCTTAAACTACTTTCAGATGATTGTCTTTAATACTACTTTGTAATACAGATTTTAAAAAATGGGCAGGTGTGGTGGTACACACCTGTAACCCCAGCACTCAGTAGGCAGAGACAGGAGGATTGCTGTGAGTCATGTTTGAGGCTAGCCTGGTCCCACATAGTGAGATCCTGTCTCAAAAAGCTTAAAAAAAAAAAAAAGTGTATTTTATTACACACTTTCACAAAAAATGGTTTTTCTTTTCAACTATTTCTTCTTCCAGATGGGGTTTAGAATTATTTCTCTTTAGTTACAAAAACAAAAACCAAAAACCAAAACACAACAACAAAAAAGCCACAGACAAAAAAATCCATGAGTGTTACTATTAGAATTTCTTTATTTTTTTATTTTATTATTATTTTTTTTTGGTACCAGGGATCGAACTCATAACCTTGTGCCTGCCAGGCAGGTGCTTTTGCCACTGAGCTAAATCCCTGGTGGAATTTCTTTATTCTTGAAATTGGGAGGAATTGCATTATTCTAGTAGTCTTTTTTCAGGGGAAAGGTATTCATTTTTTCAAGTTTTTTTTTTCTATTTTATTTTTATTGTAAAGTGTGACTAGTTGATAAACATGACTTTTCAGTCTTGAAAGAAAGCACAATATATAATAGCTGATGTATCTGATAAATAGTAACAGACTCTGTTTGGATTATTAAATATAGGTTGTTAAGTTTGGAGGTGTTTTATAAAAGATGAATTAATTGCTGAAGTGGTCAGTCTGAATTGATCTAATGGTATGTTTGAGTTGATCAGTGGCAATTAGGAAATTTATAACAAGAACTCTCTCACCCCTTTTCTCATTGTCTCTAAGTCTGGGCACATAAGAGAATGTTAGACAGATTATCTTTAATCTAGATCTTTGTAATTAGGATGTGGTTATTTTCCACTGGTCCACCTGAATCTAAAAGGGACATGGGAAGACACTCAGGTTTGGGAAGTACCTGTGTGTCTGATTCTAATTACCATACCATTTGTGTTAGCTTTCTGTCATTGTAACAAAATATGTAAGATAATAAACTGATAAAGAAAACATGTTTATTTTCACTGACAGCGTTGAAGATGCCAATCTATTATCAGTTGGCCCCTTTTGTTTGTGCCCATGGCCAGAATCTGCACATCTTGGTAGGAGCACATTGCAGAGTACCACTTAGTAGGAATAAAGGAGCAAAGAGAAAGGACTGGGCTGGATCCCACAGTTCCCTATGGGGATATACTCCAAATGACAGAAGAACTCCTACAAGCCCCACTGCTCAGTGCTTCTGCTCTCTCTCAGTAGTGCTACTGGGACCAACCCTTTAACACGTGAGCCTTTGAGGACATTCAATATCCAAATTAAACCACTGTTACTATTTTCCTAACCTCATGCTTACTTTCAAACAACTAATAGCATCAGCTTTCCTGTGGTTGGAAACAATACCTGATACTCATAACTTAAAGGAAGAAAGGTTTAATTTTAATTTAGCTCACAGTTTAGAGAAATTTAGACCATAGTTGGCTGACTGTAAGGCAGGAACCGCATGCCAGAAGGGTGAAGCAGAGCAAAGCTTCCTAGTTCTTGGTGGCCAGGGTGCAAAACGAGAATAGTGCCCGAGAGGAACAGCCAAGGCCACACCTCCCTCACCTACTGAGACATACCCAGAGCATACGGTACCATTCTGGTAGGCAGTTCCCAGTCCAATGAAGTTGACACATCAGGACTAATGGTCACATTTATTTAGATACTGATACTGTTCTTATTATTCTTGCTTGGAAAGAGTGGTTCATGAGGTTTGAACAACTGAAATGCTGGCTCTTAATTTGTCAGGAATTAGCAAGTCAAGCAATAGGATGCAGTAGAGCTGCCCAGATTGACTGATTGATTGATTTATGAAATCAGTAGTATAACTATCTTAACTATTTTTTTGTATGTATATACATACACATATACATGTTTTTTTTCTTTCCGCTTGTCACACGAATGAAACAATACAATGTTTACATATGTGTGTCTTATTTATTTCACCAATGAGGTGAATCCATTTACCTATAAAGTGTCCAACTTACCATTCTTTATGGCTGAGTAGTACTCCATTGTATAAAAATACTACATCTTTTTTATCCATTCCTCAGTCAATGGACATTTAGGTGGTTTCCAAGATCTGGCTGCCCAGGTTTAGGAGAAATAAATGAAATAGGAGAAAAGAAAAGAGTATGTGGATAGTTTCCTGGTTTACTGATGTTTCTGTTCATAGTACAGAATGTTCTGGGAGACAGACTTTTCCAAAGGGTGGTGCCTTTGACTGCCTTTAATCCTAAGCAACAGCCTATTTCCTGTTTACTGTTGCACACAAGTCAGTTTTTCTCCTGTGGAATGTGTTAAAGAAGGCTGCAGATCGGTGTCAGCACTGTTGAGGTTGAGCTGTAATGCTGCTAAGTTGGTGAATTAATTTATGGTTTACAGCACATTATAAATCTTAGTAGGAAATGCTGTGAAAGCTGTGGAATCTCATTGAACAAGTAGTTAACAAAACTGCCCTTGCTGGTATATTCTACCCTATCAAACAACAGACCTTGCTTTGTGGTCTGGTTCTGTTATTCGCCTTGATTTTAGAATACAGCTTCTCACAAAATGTTCCTCTCAACCCCCTTACTTCCCTATCATGGTTATCCTACACTACCTTTTCACAAAAGTGGTTTTCAGTATAGCCTACTTACCAGGCGAGTATGATGAGTTCCCTTTGCCCTGTATTCTTGCTTATACTTGTCAGCCATTTTATTTTAGTTTTTTATCCCTTCTTTTGTGGTTTTAATTTATGTTTCTCTAATTACTAATGGCCATTTGGAGGTGCTATCTTGTGAATGCCCATTTGAATTTTTTAATTATGTTTTTCTATTGTATTATGTGTCTTTTGTTACTGCTGTTGTTAATTTTATAAGAGCTCTATATATTGTCTAGAAAGAATCTCTTTATTGTGTGTTACATAGATTTCCTGTTCTGTAGTCTGCCTTTTTGCTCTTTTAATGAGGTTTTTAATGAACAGAGATGACTAATTTTAATGTAGTTCAGTTTGTTAATCTTTTCTCTGATTTTTGGATCCTGCTTTGAAAAAATATCTGGCCACCCTAAGATCATGAAGATGTTCTTCTGTTTTCTTTTAGAAGACTTACTGCTTTTGCCTTTTTACTTAGAGCTGTAATTCATGGAGTGGGGGTTGTTTTTTGTGGGGGGTGCAAGATGAACTTAAGTTCTTTTTTCTTTTCATGGTGTATCCATTTGTATCATTTTGTGAAAAAGACCATTCTTTCCCCCCACATCTCTGCAGTGACATCTTTGTCATGAATCAAGAATCCCTACACTTGTGGACCTGTTTATGAACTATTCATTATTTTCTATTGGTTTATTTGTGTATTCTTACATCTGTATTACCCTGTTCTATTTACTGTAGGTTTGTAAAAGTTTTGATAATCTAATAGTGTAGGCCTTTGAACTTTGTCCTCTTCAAGGTGGTTGTGGTTATTCCAGATCTTTGCACATTTGTATATATAATATTCAGGTTATCAATTTCCACAGAAAATCTACTAGGATTATAATCAAGATAATATTGAATTTGAAGATAAATCCCGGGAGAGTTAGCATTTTCATAGTATAGTCTTCATTTATTGAACTTGTTTTTGATATTTTCTAGAACTCTATGATTCACTTTGTTGTAAATATGCACATATTTTTTAAAGATATACTCTAGGTTGTTGGTGGTGAATCTTTTAGAAATTTCAGTGTTATAAACAACCTGCTGAAGTACATGTGTCATAGTTCACCACCACTGTTCTAGGTATTTAAACTTTTATGACACTGCTGTTAAATGTTGTTTTAAATTTTTAAAATCTTTTTCCTGACTTACTGTGTTTCTTTTTCTTGCCTACTGTAGTAGCATAAATCTCTTGTACAATGTTGAAATGAGTGATACTAGTGAATGTTCTTGTGTCGTTCTCAGTCTCATAAGGCAAGATTTCAGTTTTAAAATAAGAGTGATGTTAGTTGGAATAAATCTAGTTAATGTCCTTAGATATTGACTTTATTCTTTTAACTTTGTATGGCAGGAAGTTTTTCTCCTCTGCCACTATTTTCTGCTTTTAGTTTCTCAAACACACTAGGTTTGTTCCCATCTTATAATATTAGTACATGAAGTTTCTTCTTCCATACTCTTTCCTCTAGTTTTCCACATAGTTGATTCCTTCCTGTTTATCTGTTAAGTTTTAGTTTTTCAGGGCCTTTCTTTAATCACAGTGATTTCTTCCATTAAAAAGAAAAGACACGGAATGGCAAATTTAATTTAGTTGGAACAATTGCTTTCCATTGTCTCCAGGTTAAGCAAAACATATAATATTGCCTCTTGTAATCTGTTTATATTCTTTCAATTTCAGTGTTTTTCTTGACCCAGATCTTTGCTGAAGTCATACAGAACTACCTTTAACTTCCTGTGTAGGCAAAATGCTGGATTTATACTTTGCACTCTGAAGGAAAGAAGAAATCCTATGATACTCTCAGTTTGGTCTCTTTTTCCCTAGAACTCTATACTTTAAGACTTGATTTAAGTATCATCTCTTCTTTCCAGCTTTCTCTCTGATATTCAGATAATTTCCACTGTTTTGCATTTACAGCATCCTGCATGTTCCTCTACTGAAGTCATTAATAAGGGAGGAAAGAATTACCAGCTTTGAAGTCATATGGTGGAACTCTTGAGGAAAGTAGATATTAAATAGACATTTTAGGAGAATTAATTTAAAAACAGCAGATTGTTATAACTAGTCTGTTAGTTATAGAAAACTTAAATTATTTATGAAAAATGGTTTTTTTTTTTACCCAGAGAGGAGAAAATGTTATTAAATTTTTTGAGGCCTTGTCATTTTACAACCATATTCACATAGTCTTTCTTCAGAACTCTCCACTTCAGTGTAGACATTTATATTTATTATTTTTGTTTTTTTCTTTTTTTTTACTTGCCACATCTATAACTAGAGAAATAAAAGACTTTTTTATAGTTCACTTGGTTAATATTATACTAATGAAAATATAAGCTAAAATTTTCATAGTTCATAACCTTAGAATGCTGAATTTCTTTAGACTTTTTCATTAATACAATGGTATTATACTCAGGGCAAAAGCTATGAGAATAGTATGATTATGTCTTGTTCACAAATGCTGCAGCAGTGTGCAGAACTGTCGTAGGCTGGAGTTAATATTTGTTGGATAGATTAATGGTAGAATGGATGAACAAAATACTTGAGAGAATGGCTAAGATGAATGAGTATTATGTAAATTAAAATAATGAAAATATCATTGCTAAAATGTTAGCATGATTCAGTTAAATTGTCTTGCAGAAGTAAATTTGGATATTGATTTAAATCTGAATCTTGAGCTTGATTTGACAATTGCAGCTATTATTTTCTTTGATTCTCTACTGTTTTTCACATAGTATTGTAGGCAGTTATAACTCTATCCTAGAAGGAATATATCATTGTTGTACTCTACCCAATGTTTAAAACATTGTCTCCGTTGTACCAAGTGTGGAATGAATAAAAGAGTAAATGATTTTGAATTGATGGAAAAGAGACAGAATAGTATATGTAAGAAGTCAGTACAAATGGAGGAGAGAAGGTCTTAGTTATATTGGAGTAATAAATGCTAAAATACTAGTAATTTGTTGGTCAAATGCCTGCTACTAAGGTATTTTCAAATCATATGTAATCTGACATGCTATGTAGAATTAATTTGATGTTATGCAAAGGTACACTACTTTAGAAAATATTTTTCTGTACTTCATATATTTTCCAGAAATGAAAAAAAAGTGGACAGGTACAAAACAAAGTTAATATTACAATGATAATTTTTATCCTGTTTCACAGGCTTTCTTAAAAATACAGAATATGCAGTGACCTGTATTGTTAATTCTGCTTGCTAATAATATATATTATAATTTATAGTGAAAATTGTGTTTATTGAACTTTTCATGACTTTTGCATTTCATAGATTTTCTTTTCTGTTTATAACTTTCACACTGAAATGTTTGAAGTTTTTAATTTCACTGATCTGCAATCAGTGATTTGGAGATTGACCAGTGGATGAAGCTGCTAATAAGAATAAGGCTAATGATGATACTATGATGTAAGCTTCAAAGCCTAAAAAATTGTGTGCACATAACTTAATGCGTATTTTATTGAATTTGTAACTTCTTCGAATTTCAGGTTATCTCTGTTCAAATATACAGTGGATAGAGAAATAGGAAAAAATTACTTTAAGAATATCAAGAAGCTCACAGAGCTGCTTCATTGTAAGTCAGGAAAACTAGCTCTTGAGAATTGTTAGCAGGATACAATGTCAATCAATTGTCGTTCACTTAGGATCCAATTAAGAGCTTATATCATCATGATTAACATAGTTCCAATACAGTATGGAATGGAACATAAGTAGTTCCCTAGAGGAAAAACAGAAAAAAGAGAGGATGGTAGGCAGGTACAAACCACAAATGGTTTGTTATAATAGCTAGCGGGTGACACATGCATCCAAGATTGCATTTTATTTTAGTTTTTCAAATGAAAAATATTTATTGTAAAGATTCCCATTGTGACATGTCACATACTCTTGAGCTGAAATCAGCTATTCAGGATGTTAACAAGAGGATCAGAAGTTTGAACCCAGCCAACTTAGTGAAGGCAATTGAGTGAGACCTATCTCAAAATAAAAAATAAAAAAGGCTTGGAGATGTAGCTCAGTGCAAATCCCCTGGGTTTGTTCTCTAGTTAAAGAAACAAAAAACAAATCACCTATTCAAGCTGTGATGGTTCTCATTAAATCTTAAAAAAACATAACCTTAACAGTATCCAGATAATAACATTTCCTTCCCTATATCCACAAAGGCCAATACAATCCAAGAAGTCAATGAGTAAAACATTACATCCCTTCCAGTAGAGATGTAATGTTTTACTCATTGACTTCTTGGATTGTATTGGCGGGGAAAAGCTTGTTGCAACCAACCTAGACTGCTAAAGTACATTCCTAAGGTACATTCTTGTAGTAATTCTTTCAAAGAGAGTACATGGGAAACATCTTCTGAATTTGTCAGTATCAAAGACTATCCTGTTTTTCCCTCAAAATCAAACATCAGTTTGGCTGGATACAGGATTCGAGGGTAGAAACCATTCTTGTGAAGGACTGTAATGATGTTGCCCTGCTGACATCTAGTGTCCAGCATGCTCAGTGAGAAGTCTGCTGTTAGCCAGATTCTTGTTTCCCTGTAGATGAGGCTTCTCCCTCCTGGGAAGCCTTCAGGATTTTCTTTCTCTAACTGGAGCTCCAGAAAGTCACCAACATGTGTCTAGGAGTGAGTTTTCTCTCATCAACCCTGCAGGGGGTTTTGATGAGTACTAACAATCCCAAGACTTAACTCCTTCCTTAGCTCTGAAAAGTTTTCTTTAATTATGTCTTCAGTTACATTCTCTGCCCCATTCTCTTTTGTATCTTTTTCTGGAATACCTATCAAGTGGATGGTAGAGCTTTTGAATTTATCCTCTCTGACTCATAGTTTTTCATTATTCATTAGCTGCTTGGACATTTTCATTGTATCTTTAGATATTTCTTCCAACTGGTTGTCTAGATTGCTCATTCTTTCTTTGAGTTTACCTACTCTGCTGTGAAGGCCATCTACTGAATGTTTAATTTCCAAGATATCTGCATGGTATTTACTTATATTCTCAAATTCCTCTTGTATCTCTCTGAAAATGCTGATCACTCTTCTAAAATTTTCTTCTGTTTCCTGGATTTTAAGTCTGTTTCTTTGAATGTCAGTTCTTCTGTTGAAGAGTCTTGTTTCTCTCGTTTCTGTTTTCCCTAAAAAATTGGTAGCTCCTGATGGAGCAGATTTGCCCATGAATACTTTTTGTGCTTATCAGAACTTTTCTCTGGTGATTTTGAGAGAGAAAGAGTGCAAATGAAAGGGTGGAGGGGTTATTGCAATTTCTTGATCTCTAGAAGCAGTTATTTCCTGTTCTTTCTCCTCAGTGTTGTATACCTCCTGGAGCTGCACCAACTTTTCCTTTGCCCTAACTGAATAACTAGAGGCTAGTTCCTCATGCCATGCTTCTTTTTCCTCTGTGCTTGGGTTTACTCCGTCTTCCTGCTGCTGCTCCTCCTCCTCTTTCCCTTTGTCTATTCCTGAGTTTTTTTCCCCCTCCTGTGCTCCTCCATCTCAGTTTCTTTCTCCATCCTCTTCTGTCCCTGAGTTTTCTTCTTCCTTCTTCTCCTCCTCCTCATCCCATGTTTCTTCTTTCTTCTCTGTCCCAGAAGTTCCTCCCCTTCAAGTTTCTTCTTCCTCCACTTCCTCCTGTGTCCCAGAATTTTCTCCTCCCCCCTCCTCCAGCCATGAGGCTTCCTCCTGATCCTCCATCTTGGGATTTTCTTTTCCCTTCCATCCTGAAGACACAAAGCTTCTCCCCTCAAGCCTAGTACCGGTCACCTCTTTAATGAACAGGAATTGCAGGATATTGCTTGCTGGGTCTCTAGCTCAACACTTTGAGGCTTTTATAGGTTTATCCTCTTTTCTTTGTGTCCCATGTTGTCTTCTTGCTTGGTGTGAATTTGCATTCTGTGCAAGAACATTTTCAGCAAAGTGTTCATAAAAGCCTCTTGCCTGATAAATTTTGTGAGGCTCTGCAGGTCTGGAAATGTATTTATTTCACCATCACATTTAAATGCTAACTCACCATTACATAGAAATTTTGAGTCAAAACCATTTTCTCCCAAAATGCTGAAGATGTGACCTCGCTGGTTTCTGACTTCCGGTGTTGTTGCTGAGAAGTCTGCAGCCAGGATCAGGTCAACTCCCTCGTCTCTTGACAGTCTTCTTTTTTCACAATCTTCTCTTTATTCTTTAAGTCCTCAAGGTTTCTTCTGTCTGTCATTTCTTTTGCTGGCTCACCCTATGTATTCTTTCTGTCCTCTCTTTTCAGAACTTCTACCTGGACATTGCAATTTCTCTATCTGCCATTACTGTGTGAAGCTCCTCCCATGCTTTTTTTTTTGACTTTGTAATTTTGAGGTAATTTCTTACTGTGGCCCACATTGTGATTTTTAGCTTTGTCTAATTTTCTACTCAGCTCAACTAGTTTTCTTTTAAAGGTCAAGCTTTCAGGATCCTTGCCTGTTTTGCAGTCTCTTATCTTCTCCACCAATGTGGTGAGGCTGAATCTTTTACCTGCTTTTCCTTTCTGTTGCTGCAGTTCTTTGGATTTTTTCAGTTCAGGTGTTGTGATTTTTGTTTCTAAATTTTTCCTTATGGTATTTATGAAGGTCCCCACCATCTCTTCAACCATGAGGTCCTGTTTTTCCTTCAAGAACTCAAATTCTGCTGATGAGTGTTTATACTCAGATTCCAGTACTGGGGCCATCAACCTCAATCTCCGTGATTGCATTTGTTTCTTTTTTGGGGACTTTTTCCTGTTCTTTTGCCAACTGTCTCACTAGCTTGGATTGGACTGTGGACATTGTGGCTGTGTTGTCACAATTGCTTTTCTCTTATGAAACAGTAAATTTGTTCTTGCGCACTGGGAAGGTTTCAGAAATTCAAAATTTTAAAAATGTCATCAGTCTGCTACACCCAGTGCTGGAACTGTTCTGCATCAGGCCTTGAGGTTAAATGAAGGAGAAAGGGGCCCTATGTTTTCTGTCATTCTCTGTCCATTTTTTCCTTCTTTTTTGTTAAGCCAATTTTGTCAATAACTAATTTACATACACTAACTCATATGGTTTTAAGTGTATATAATTCTAAGTTTTGACAAGTTTGTATCCCTCTCCCCCAAGATTTCCATTGTATAGGAAAATTCTTTGCTTTTTTTTCCCCATTCCTGAACTACCAACCTTGGTCTAATTTTTTTTTTTTTTTTGTGGCACCGGGGATCGAACTCACAACCTCACGCCTACCAGGCAGGCGCTTAAGCCGCTGAGCCAAACCCCCAGCCCCAGTTTTTTGAGGCAGGGTCACACTATGTAGCTCAGACCGGCCTTGTGCTCGCGTTGTAGCCCAAGCCGACCTGGAACTCACAATGCTCCGCCTACCTCAGCCTCCCCAGTGCTGGGATTAAAGGCGTGCGCCACCGCGCCCTGCCAACATTGGTCTAATTTTTAACACCATTAAAAGACCATTATCAACGGGATAATTACCATTACGCAAATGATAAGTGATTCTTAAACAATCCCCAAAACTTATTTCAGGTACTTTTTCACACTTAATATTTCAAGTGTCATTTATACTTTATTTTCCATCTGTTTTTTAGCCTTTTATAACCTAATTCTTATTAAAGTATCTTCACATACATTAGACTATTTTTACATTTTCCAGTTTTGTCTATTGCTCTTTACAGTTCCTTCTTCGCTCCCACTATAACATATTCTTGTTCTTTTCTCTTATCTCTATCTCTTCCATTCATATATTTTGTTTTTATTGAGTTTCTGAAGATTATTTGTCTTTTTTCACTGAAGAAGAGATTTTACAAAGGCAGAAAATTGAAATATTTCCAGGGCTTCATTAATTTGCTCTTAAACAACTGTTACTTTATTTAACTTGGCTATGACTTTTTAAATTACTTTTTGACTCCATTTGACTATTAATTGAATTCTCACAGATTAATTATATGTATTTTGTTCTTACTAGAATTTTGTTTTTGTCAGTATGTCTCTATTTCCTAGAATAGTGCTTGTTACATAGTCGGCAATTAATGCAGTGTTGTTATATAATCAGTTGATGTCCTCCTACTGTTGCCTCAAAATTAACATGTTCAAATTTTCGCTAATCTGAAACTTAACTTTGCTTCTAAAGTCCAGATCAATGCACTTCCTCTTTTGGAAGCTTTCCTTACTTCCCAGTCAGAAGTCTGTTTCTCTAGTCTTCTTCCTTTAGTAAATTATTATGTTAATTACTGTGAAGTACAAATTAGATAAATCACTAGTCAGCGAAGAATTTTACAGATGGTTCTGGGGACTGAACCAAGGGCCTTATATGTACTATGTGTGAAAAGCTCTTCCATTGAGCTACATCTCCAGCCCAGGGAAGAATTTTTTGAGAAAGTAAATTCAACAAAAGCGTCACTTATGATGTTAGTATTTACCCAGACAAAAAAATACAGAAGGGCATTACCCACAGAGAATATTTTCAGACCGTAAGAAACAGAAAAATAATTCTTTTGAGGAACAAAAAGGAAGGCCTGTTTTGGCTGAGGAAGTAATCCTATTTCATTTACATATGCAAAAATTGAGACCCAAAGTTCAGTGAATACGGCGTGGTCATCAAATTAATAGGAGAGCCTTGATCAGTGATAGCAAACCTTTTAGCGCTTTCAGTGATAACAAACAACCCAATGCGACATGCAAGCCATAGATTTACCACTACTGGCCTAGTTTCAGTTTGTATTTTCTAAATCCTTAATGTCTTTCCCATTGTACTTTGGCATTCCCTAGTGAAAGTGTGAGCCAAAGCCTTTCCACACTCTGGTAATTTTATTTCTTTTTAAGCATCAATATATTAGTCTCTTCTGCATTGCTGTGATAAAATACCTGACCCCTGCAACCTAAAGGAGGAGAGTGTTATTTTTGCTGATGGTTATAGAGGATTTAGTTCATATTCAGCTAACTCCAAGGTAGAAGTGGCATGCAGAAGGGCCTGGTGGAGGAAAGCTGGTCCTGTGACATCCAGGAAAAATAGAGAAAATGAGCCAGAGTGAGAGATACCCTACTCTACAGAAGCATTCCTTCAGTGGCCTACCTCCTCTAATCAGGTCCCCCCTCCAAATAGCACATTAAGCTATTAGTAAAGGAGGTACTTGGATGTAGAAACATTTGCTGTCAACAGGAACAGAACGATTTACCTGGAACAAGGCCTAGATGCTTTCAGCGAATCTGTGGCTTTTAAAGCCAATTAGTATTTGCTTAATGCAAAGATTTTATGAGCCATCAGTGTTGGTATCTACTGTTCTCATTAATCTGTTGATTTATTTGAGTTTTGCCGATGGAGCATTGTAGCTCTCAAAGTTTATAACAAGCATCTTACATTCTGCTTTATTTCTGTTCACTAGTACACCACTGTAAACTTGATCCACCTCTGCCAAATAGTTAATGTGTCACAAAATAAACAAACTCCTTTTGGCAGTTGATTTCTAGGCAGCTGATAAAACATCAAAGTATTGTCTTTTTATTTTTTTCTTGTGTTTTCACATTTATGTGGATGGGAAAGGAGAGGGAAATAGAAATTGGTATGGTACAAAGGCAGAATTGGGAAAGGTTGTGTGTGTGTGTGTGTGTGTGTGTGTGTGTGTGTTTCCAGAGTTATTCAAACTCAACTGTGAGTTGTCCACAATCCCGGATGTGACAACCTGCTTCTTAGTAGCCTTCAGAAACATTCATGGCATGTCATACCTGTTCTATATTCTTACTAGTTGGTGACTTGTTAGCTTAGAGACCAGTTTCAGGAATGTTTATATAAGGGAACTTTTCCTGTAATACTGTTTCTTTTTGTCACCTGATATACTTGTGGTGTTAGGTTTATCAAATAACTTTTGCCTCTCCATTCTTTGGTTTCTCAGTTTTTTTTTTTTTTTAATGATTGTAATCGGAAAGAATGAATTTCATTCTTAAGCTAAGTTTTGTATTCTCGTGGAGATTTTCATTTATTACTTTTATATCTTGTTTTTCTCAATCTGATGAAGGAAATAATATTAAAAAGATTAGTTTAAGGTACTGATTTTACTTGTTGCAACATCCTTAAACATTGTTTTGTGAGTGTTTTACCTGAATGAGGATTGTGAATTAAGCTTTTTGTGACTCAAGGTTTGGTGATAGTATGTGCCAAATGCACATTTTAAAATTTTCTAAGACATAGCTTTATAATCAAGAACTAGAGAGCCATTTAATAAAGAATATTTTACATCATTGAGGAAACAGTATTTCATATTTAGTATTTTGTTTAAATAAATATTTAGTATAACATTTATATAAATATTTTGAAGTATGCTTGTTTTCTTTTACAATATTACCCATCCCTCTTGGACAGTTTGCTGTTTCTTTAAATGATCCTTGTTTCTTGTTTGCAGGCTGCTATCAATGGTGTAATACCCCAGGAAAATGGCATTCTACAAAGGTATGTTATTATGGCTTATAGTAAGATAACAATTTGGCAGAGGGGGAAAGAAAGAAAGTTATTAGTCTTCTATTTCACTTTTTAATGGAGCATTTGAATTTTGTTGTCGAAGTTCATTCTGTTCGGTACCTGACCATGCTTAATGATTAATTGTTTTTAAGGTGAAGCATATATACTCCACTGTCTCTTTAAAAATTCTTTTGAAGAGTTTCATTCAGATAAATGTAGCTGATTTCCAAAGTCTGCAACTAGCTTGTTTTGTTTGTTTATCATATGATTTAAAAACCAAAATGGAGGGGGAAAAAGTCATTGTTCTTTGATATTTTTGTTAATGATGTTAATTCCCCAGTCCCCAACTTTTAACTACACAATATTTTTCCAAATTCAGTAATACTGTCATTTAAGGTGGTTTATTTTATTTTTAAGAAAGCTTTTCAGGGGCTGGGGATATAGCTCAAGTGGCACAGCGCCTTCCTGGCAAGTGTGAGGTCATGAGTTCGATTCCTGTTACCAAAAAGAAAAAAGAAAGCTTTTCAAGGTCATTTTCTAATTCATAGGATGGAGGGAACTGAATCCTTTTGAGCCATTGATTGGGACTAAGGAAATGAGATATGCTCAGTAGCCACAGAGTATGATTGTCATCTATTCAGGCTTTATCTCCAAGCTTAACTGTAATCTTTTTCCCCTTCCATTTTGGTTTTTAAATCATATGATAACATGCAATAGTTAAATAAGTCCTTAATTATGAAACTTCCCAGAACACTGAACAATTTTGCCTGAAATGTTCAGTGTTAACATGTGGACTGGTTTTAGTGGGTTTGTGTCTTTGCCAGAAGATAAAATTTGGAAGACAAGACCAAGGAAACTGTAATAGTTAAAACATATTTAAGTTAAACTTAATAACTTTTATTAAAATTGTAGATTCTGATTCTGGATTAAAAGAACACACTATAAAGTCATAGGAGGTGAAAACATTCTCCTTTCCAAGTTGTAGTTTACTTACTTGACACCCTCCCACCCCCAATTCAAACTCTGGCTTGAGTTTCGGTGACTGGGATTTCTAAGTTACTGAAGCATGATCTGCTTAAGTGCAGATGAGGCAAACAGAAACAGCAGAGTAGGAATAAACATTGTTTTGGAGAGGAAGAAAAGTGCCATTGCAACAGCATTAAAAAATTCATGTAAACTATGAAATATACTATACTAAATATACGCAGGAAACTGTGTATATTTAGGGTGGAAGCAAAATTCTGTTCAGTACCTGACCATGCTTAATGATTAATTGTTTTTAAGGTGAAGCATATATACTCCACTGTCTCTTTAAAAATTCTTTTGAAGAGTTTCATTCAGATAAATGTAGCTGATTTCCAAAGTCTGCAACTAGCTTGTTTTGTTTGTTTGTTCAAAAGCACTCAGTTATATTGAAGCCCTTAATGAGAAAGCAAACCAGATAATTACAGATACTTTTTCATGCATATTTTAAAATTTCTTACTTTAGAAAGTTTCAAAGTGCTAAATGTGTCTGCAGTTTCATTCTTGAGTAAGTGTTATTACTACTCCTTTTGTGCCAGAATTTTTGCTGTGCTAAACTCTTGTGGATTTGGCTTCTGGGTCATGAGTACACACTGGATACTTCTTACAAGAATAGCATTTGCTTTGAGTGAGCTGTGGAAGTTCCCTTTCCCTTGAAACATTCCATCTCTTCCTTTACAGATGATACTTTTTGCATAATCAATTTTATGACTAAAAACTCAGTAATAATTGCTTTTGATACTGTAGTTACTACAATGTTTTGAATTTAAATTTGACTGGAGTGGGTTTGCATTGGTTCTGTTTGCTTCTTTAAAATTAATGAGTCATCCCTGTGTAGCAAAATCAGTTTTATCAAGTAAATTTCAACTATTTCTTTCCTGTATTCATTAGCTTCAAAATCATTGTGAATTTGACATAATTGAAAGTTCTTCTTTTGTGTCCACAGGCTAGAGGAAGATAAAAGAGATTCTTATATAATCACTCATAGGTTTAATACTGAAAGTAGAAGATATAATGCTAAATGCAGACACTTACAAAGATCATTGTTTTGTCTAGTTTTTATTATAATGTTGAATATAGTCTGCATGTATAACTGATTCTTAATTTGTTATTCTGTACTTTAACAGAGAAGAGAAATACCAAATACTATAAAGAAAATACTATATTATGTAATAGTCTCATGGGATATCGAACTTTTTAATAGATAATAATTAAATAACCACAACATTGATAGATGTGTTAATACTTCGTTTGGCTAGAGAGTGTAAAAAATTGTGTGCAGTCTAAAAGAGGTCAGTTATTAGCATAAATTTTTGTGGAGGGGAAGAAATATCTCTGTGCTTTATAACTTTTCTTGAAATCAGATTTTTATGTGAATCCAAAAGTAGGACTGTGATTTTTGATGAACTCATAAAGTCCAAGGAAAGAAACTAACATTTTTTTTTAATGCTTAAGTTAATATGCTAAACAACTGACATTTCCCCTCATTTAATACTAAATGCAACCTTTAAAAGATAAATGTGCATATTTCACAGATGAGAAAACTCAGAATTTACATAGACTTGCCGACTATTCCAAGAATAGTAGAAGGATATGAAGTCTGGATTTTCTCCTTTGAAACGCCTGGCATGTCTTGTGTAAAAGTGTTGTTGAATCAAACTCTGTCTCTCATATATGTGTCTTTCTTCCACAGTTTTGTTTTTAGTTGTAAGCTGGTAAAGGTAGACATTATTATCCTTAATTTTACAGATGGAGATAAAGCATTATGCAATGACTCAGATGATACAGTATGATGATGATGATGTATTCAGGAATACAGGCATGTCTTTTGACTTCTTGCAAGGCTTATTTCATTTTACAGTATACAGCTAATACATTATATGTATGATATGTGTAGCTTATGCAGTCATAAATATAAACCATTCATTCAGTCATAAACATCAGGTATGTGCATATATATTTACTACTAATGTTTTATTTATTCAGCATATTTCATAGAGCCTCATGTGAAACTATTTTGGGGGACAGTTATTTTTTAGAAAGGAAGTGCTATTTCTTTTTAAAAATAAACTTTATAGCCAGGTGAGGTGGCACACACCTGTAATCCCAGCACTCGGAAGGCTGAGGCAGGAGGATCATTGCAAGTTCAAATCTAGCCTAGGCTGCAGAGTAAGCTCAAGGACAGCCTGAACTGTATAGTGAGACCCTGTCTCAAAAAGCCAAAACAAAACAAAACAAAACAAAACAAAAGAAAAAAAACCCAAAACCCAAAACTTTATAAATTAATAATATAATTTTAGCCATTCATGGAATGGTAATGATCAGCTCGTTTAAAGCCCATAAACATGAACAATATGTTCCTCATCCATTGTTTAATAATTAAAAACTTCAAGAAAAGATGAGATTTGACCTTGATCAGTGTTCAGGTTTTCTGGTTTAGAAAAATGCCCATTAAAAAGTCCAAATTGATCACAAGTTTACTTCTAAAATAAATGTGGATTTTTGTGGCAGGTACCCAAAGATTTTGCCATGAACAGACTTTTAAAAATTGAAATAAACGAATGCAGAGTTCCTGTTTCCTTTACTTTTTGTTCATTGCCTTCCAAGGACCTGAGTGGTTTGTAGAAGAAAGCTGGATAAAAATACTTCCATTTGTTGAAGTTTAGATCTAAATAGATTTCTTCATAGAGTCTTCTGCACCATTGTTTTCCTATTTAATGAGTAATTTCTTTTTTTCCCTGCAGTGGGCAGTTTATAGGAACAGTCACCTAAGAAACAAAGATATTCATATTTTGTCCATTTTAAAAGATTCATTTCATTATCTCTTTCCTGGACTTTCTTTCACTCAGTTTTCTGATTTTAAGTTCTCATTTGCTCTTCAAGTCATTAACTTTTGCTCATGATTTGATGAAGGTTTTCACCTCAGTCTGTTTCTCCTTCTAAATGAAGTGGTTACCATGTGATACAACTTTAACTTTTGTCTACCAGGGGGCTTTTGTTTCACTACGATTTTTCTGACATATTTCTTCTTCTTCTTCTTCTTCTTCTTCTTCTTCTTCTTCTTCTTCTTCTTCTTCTTCTTCTTCTTCTCCTTCTCCTTCTCCTTCTCCTTCTCCTTCCCCTTCCCCTTCCCCTTCCCCTTCCCCTTC
>RJWM01037299.1:0-17493 GCA_004363535.1 Dasyprocta punctata
GAGAAGCCTTAGGACAGCAAATGATGCTGTTCTTCAGCATAAAGATTTTCCAAATAATTTCTGTCATAGTACTCTGAAGTGAAGACGAGATCATCCAGAGGAAGGGTAGCAAACTCACATTGCTTATGTTGGTCAGATGCAAGTATGTGCATTATGATACTTCTCTGTCTGAACCAGTTTTTCTTTATAGTAAACAGAGTGATAGTTTCTACATCCCCTGTGTGTGTGTACCTGAATGTGAGAACACTAAGGGACAGTTCGCAAGGGCAGCCATTTGAAAGTGCGTGCAGTTGTGAGTTTCTTTTTCGAAAAAGAGGGGAGCAGGAAAATGCAACTATTGCTTGCAGGCAGTTGCCTCATTGGATTCCAACCTAAAGGAGAGAGACCCTGTAGTCAATCTGGACAAGAGGCACACATGAATGGAAGAGCAATGATATTTTTAGTGCCATTCAATACTACCTACACCTTTCTGTAATGTGTCATCTCATTTGTTAATTTAATGCTAGTATAGTACCAGTTTTAGTAAGCTTTCTGTCACTATCACAAAACACCTGATATAATCAACTTACAAAGAAAGTTTATTGTGACTCGCAGTTTGGCAGTTCCAGTCCATGACCAACTAACCCCATTGATTTGGGGCTGTGGATAGGCAGAACATTATTTTGGGAGTAAATGTAGAACAAAACTACTCACATCATAGCTAAGAAGGGGTTAAGAGTAAGGGGTTCAGATTGCACTATCCTCTTCAAAGCCTGTCTCCAACCATCTAAGGACCTCAATTCATCTCTTAAAGTTTCTAATTTCCCTATAGGAGCACCATGAAAACCAACATTTAACACATCTAATTTGTGAATCTTTTTAAACAACAAAAATCCTGACTTCTCAAATGTGTTTAATCTCTGGGTAGTAAGCACTTGAGAATCTGTGTGATTTTCAAGGCATTCCCATCAACCTGTTAACATATGGTAAGTTTCAGAACAATCTCTGAAGAGACTGATGAGTATCCTCAAATGTGTTCTCTTTGAGCACTCGGCTGAACATAATTCTCAACATTCCTCCCAAGCATTTGTGAGCAGACGACCAGTGGTGTCTGAAGCAAAGAAATATTTGAGGCTTCCATGTCACATGTTTAAAGGCAACTCCCTTGCTCTGTCAATCCACCTTTCCTTATCTTCTTCATTCCCACTAGCTTAAAATAGTTATGAATGAAGTTTCAAAACAGTTAATGAAAAATTTGAGATAAATGTGATTTAACAAAATTTATTTAAACAAGAAAAGGTTCTAGGACTGGGCAGCATTCCAGACCAAGGTTAAAATGTGGAGATTCCATCCCATTCAAGAAAGAATGGCTGTTACCAATAAATCAATCAATAACATGTGCTAGTGGGGCTGTGGAGGAAAGGGATCCTTCTCCACTGTCAGTGGGACTGTACAGTGGTGCAACCACTGTGGAAATCAGCACAGAGTTTCCTCAAAAGTCTAAAACTAAAGGATCCATTTGACCCACTTATTCCACTTCTTGGCATTTTCCCAAAAGAATTAGAGCATCATACCATAACCGTATATTCACACCCCTGTTCTTAGTGGCAGTTTGTAATAGCTAAATATTAGAAATGGTCCATATGCTCATCAACCAGTGATTGGATAAAGAAGATGTGGTTAACTTTCAGAAGGATGGAGAGTTGTAAACAGCAGAGAAACAACCTCTTTGAGATTTGGTTCTAGACTCTGGAATATAGCAATATGAGGAAGGGAAGAAAGGAAGTGAGTCATAGGGACCCAGCAATGAACTGAAGTGACAATTGAAGCACACAGCAGGAGAAAAGAGCAAAACCTCAATGCATAAGAAGGAAGTGGCAAGTGGTGTTTTCTCCCTGAGCCTTGATTTGCTGTGTGGAAGGGATGGCTCAAACCTGCAGATACATAGTGACTACCGGTGACCCCAGAGCTTCCATGGAGAAATCCACCAGTGGAAGAGACCACTGGATACAGCAGAATGCAGTGTCTGGGTAGTTATTCAGATTCAGACATACCCCAAGGAGGGTGACTAGCTGGTCATCATTTTTTTGGAGAGTGTCTCACTGACTTCAGAACTCAGAGCAGCTGTGGCATACTCCAATGGGGACTCCATCTGGTAGCTCCCTGTGCCAGTAAGAGGCAGAACAAGTCAGCAGGAGGTCAAGAAGTCAAGTTTAAGACAGCAGAGAGCTAAGTTCAAGCTGCCAGAAGGCACAGGAGTGTCACAGGCTGAGCAAATAGAATGCCAGCTTCACAGCTGGAAACCAGCCTGAAGTGCAGTGAAACTAAAGATGTGGCATGCTGGGATTATTCATTATGCCACCAAAAATAAAGGATTATCTTGCTGGGATTAATCAGCCTGGATCTGGACTCTGTCTGCCCACAGCAGAGATACACTCTGAAGTGAACATTTTTTTCTGCTTTTTTGTTTATTGTTTTTCTCTTTTTTAAATATTGCTCTTGTTTTTATATGACTGTTTCTAGTTTATGTTGTGGCTGTTGTTCTCTTCTGTTCTTGTTTTTATTTCTTCCTTTTCTCTTTTCCTCATTTTTCACCAGTTTCCTAAAGTTTGTGGAATCTTTACCCTCTAGCCTTACTTCTGATCTCTTCCTCTTATTCTATTTTTCTGTTTTTCAACCTAACACCTTTTATATTTTCTCCCCTGAGAGTAAAATTGCCATTTGAGGGCATGCTTACTGTGTAAAATTTTATGGTTTGTTTTAGATTTTATTATATTACCACAAATACGGTTCATATGATTAAAGGTGGCAATTTAGTGGTTATTACAGTTTGTTATTTTCTAGGCTGTGTTTGATGCCAGTTTTTTGCTGATTATACTATTTATCTAAGGTGACAAAATTGTTCTAATCAGTTGTTCTTCCTGGTATGCCAAGACTGAGATTGCCTAAGGGTCATAAACAATACTATAGGCCAAGTAAGCAGCAACTTCTCCTCCCCAATAAATAGAAAAGGAGCAATCATGCAACACATGAAAATCCAAAAGCCAACTATACCTGGTAGACATCTCTGAGTAGACATTTCCTGAAGTCCTAAATACTAGCAATAAAGTTACCTGCCACAAGTAATTTACAAGCATCAACCGGGGGGGGGATATATATATATATATTACATATATATATATATATATATATATGTATATATAATGAGAAGACACTTAAACAAGATATAACACCAGACTTCCAGTTCACTGAAGGTAAAGCCAGGGGGCAATGCATGAAAAAATACAAAAGCTGTGAACCTGGACACTCTGAAGTGGTAAGAGTGGAAGTAAAAATGCAGATAAAGTTCTAGAAAAAACTCAAATAACTGTAGAGATGGTGACCATAATGAAAGACATGCTGAGGGACTCTAGAGCACATACAAATAAAGAAAAAGAGAAGCTTGGGAAAAGGATGAAAACTATGAATGCCCAATATGAGAAAGAAATAAAATCTATGAAACAGATTCAAATAAGTACACAGGAGATTAAAAATTCCACTGACAGTATACATAGCAGAATGAGCCAATGTGAGGACAGAATCTCAGATATAGAAGACAGTTGAGTTAGCAACTATGAAAGGAAAGATTTCTTAAATAGCAAGGGGCAACAAGAAATCAGTCTAGCAACTGCTAGATGATGTAAATAAGAATAACATAATATTGACTGAAGTCAATGAAAAAGCAAGAGATAGCACAAATGATATAAAAAAAACTACTCACAGATATAATGGCAGAAAACTTCACTGGCATGGAGAAAAAATTTAATATGCAGATAAGTGAGGCATACAGAACTCCAATTAGCTATGTTCAAAAAAAAAAAAAAAAACTACATGAAGGCACATAATAGTCAAGATTCCAGAAATTCAACACAAGAACATAATATTAAAAGCAGGGCATGGTGGTGCACTCCTTTAATCTCAGCACTCGGGAGGCTGAGGTAGGCAGAGCATTGTGAGTTGAAACTGGCTTGGGCTAAAATGTGAGTGCAAGACCGACCTGAGCTACATAGTGTGACCCTGTCTCAAAAAACAAGGGCCAGGAGTTTGGCTCAGTGGCTTAAGCACCTGCCTGGCAAGCACAAGGTTGTGAGTTCAATCTCTGGTGCCAAAAAAAAGTTGTTACAGAAAAGAGGTAAAGCTTCTAATAAAGAAAACCCATCAGAATCACAGCAGATGTCTCAACAAAATTCTCAAGTCAAATAGAGCTTGGAGTGATGTATTTCAAGTCCTAAAAGCACACAACCTCCAACCCAGATTGATTTACCCTACAAAACTATCTTTTTAAATTGAAGGAGAAATAAGATACTTCCATGTTGAAAATCACCTAAAGAAATTCATAAACATGAAATGAGCACACCAAAGTGTTCTTAAGGGCATTCAAGAAAGAGATAATTCCATGAACCCCAACAGAATGAATGAACCAGGTAAGGCAAGCAGTCGTTCATGTTAGGGGAAAACAACAACAGCAAAATAACATTGCATAGATAATTCAATTCATATCAATTACAGTCATCAATGTTAATGGTTTCAATTCATCAATCAAGAAACAGACAGGCAGAATGGATCAAGATGTAGGATTTAATAATATGCTGAATACAAGAAATACATTTAATTAAAAAAGAAAGTCATAGAGTGGAAGTCAAAAGTTGGAAAACAATATTCCAAGTGATGGAAGCCCAAAAAAAGAACAGGGGTAGCTATTTTATTTGCATACAAAGTGTATTTCAAGTCAAGATGGATTAAGAAACACAAAGAGGTCACCACATCCTTGTAAACAGGACAATTCAAGAGGAAGAGATAATAATCATAAATATATATACACCAAATACTAGCACACCCAACTACATAAAACAAATATTAACAGACATAAAAATTAAAATAAACACTAATACAATTGTAATGGGGGACCTCAATACCTCACTGTCACAAATAGATCAACTGCACAAAAATATCAATAAAATATTAGAACTAAACCAAACTTTTGAACAAATGGACTTAGTACATGTCTGCAGTGTTCTACCCAACAATATCAGAATATGCATTCTTCTCAGTTGCACGGGATGTTCTCCAAAATAGACTGTATACTAGCTCATAGAACATGCTCAAGTAAATGCAAAGAAATTGAGATTATCCTACTCTTATTACCAAACCATAGTGGAACAAAAGGAGAAATCAACAGTAAAAGAAACCACAAGAAATTCATTAACACATGGAAGTTAAATAGCACTCACCTGAACAACCAGTAATTCACAGATAAAATTAAAAAATAAAACACTTTCTACAATTAAATGATGACAACAATAAAACATACTGGAACTTACAGAACATGATGAAAGCAGTCCCATGAGAGAAATTCATAACAGTGAATTCCCACAACAGAAAGCAGAGCCAACTCAAATAAACAACCTAATGTTGAACCTCAAACTTCTAGAAAAACAGGAGCAAGTCAAGTCCAAAGCTTGAATGAGGGAGGAAGCTCTAAAGATCAGATCAGAAATTAATGCAATGGAGGCTAAGAAAACAGTACAAAGAATCTAAGAATATAAGAGTTGGTTCTTTGAATGATTAAATAAAATCAATGAACATTTATCCCACCTTCTCAAAAACAGGAAAGAGAATGAAAGACTCAAATCTATGCAATTAGGAATGGAAGTGGTGAAATCACAGCAGATCCTGCAGAAATCCAAAAGATCAGTACCTACTTCAAGAAACTGTTTTTAAAGAATATGGAAAACACCAAACAAATGGACAGACTCTTATATATATGAATTAACAAAGCTGAATCAAGAAGATATAAACATTCTAAATAAACCAAAATCAGGTAATGAAATCAAAGATGCAATTAGAAACTTACCAACAAAGAGAAGCCTAGACCCTGATGGATTCATTGCTGAACTCTACAAGAACTTTACAGAAGACTGTTATGGATTACAAACTGGTGGTCAACTTAGCACCAGCTGAATTAATTCAGCTGGTGTTGAGTAAAGATGCTCCACCTGAATAACGTTGCCAGCATAAATAGGGACATGGAGAAGAAGAGCCAGGCATTGTGGGTTCCTTCAAGCGTTGCTGTCTGAGCTGCTGGTTCTCCTGGAGGTGCTTGTCATGCTGGCTTCCCCAATATGGATTCGGCTATTATCGTCGGAGGAGCTCGGAACCTCATCGTTGAGAGTGGCTGTGGTTCATGTTGTTTGAGCTCTGCTCCTCACATTGTGCATCACTTCCTGGCTCCGGAGGGAAGGCTGTGTGCTGGAGAAGCTGGTCACGCTGGGCTTCCTGACTTGTGCTCAACTGTTCTCCATCGTCAGAGGAGCGCAGGACCTCGTCGCCGTTGGGGATGGCTGTGGTGCTCTTCAGGGCAGCCCCGCTTCTTCTTTTGAGCATGACTTCTCAGCTCCCACATAGAACCCTCAACCCACTGCACAGCTCCTTCACCCAGCTGGCATAGGCTTTCTAGTTCCACCGCTGACCTTTGGCCATCCCGGCACAGAACCGTAAATAGTCTGGCGTGAGTCCTTATTGTGTGCTCTTAGATTCCCAGTTGGTACTGTGGCAGGCATTGTCATGTGTTTTGGGTCTCTAGCGGGACTCTTGCATGACATTGCTGTGGGATCCAGGCCCTTGGCTAAATATCCTGGGTCTTAGTGTTGTGGACAGATTTTCCTGCACTTTCTTGTGTATAACTTTGGGTGACTATTATAAAACAATATTACAAACACTGTGTCCTGTAGCAGTTGTTCTCCCTGTAACCCCTGACTGCAACAGAAGACTTAATGCCACTATTTCTCAAACTCTTCAGTGAAATTGAAAGTGAGCTATGCTCTCAAATTCATTCTTGGAAGCAACTATTATCCTGATACCAAAACCAGAGAAGGACCCGACTAAGAAGAGAACTACAGGCTGATCTTCCTAGTGAACATATATGCAAGTATCTTCAATAAGGTATTCACAAACATAATGCAGCAAATCAGTAAGAAGATTATACACCATGATCAAACAGAGTACAGAAAATTGTACTCCGTGATTCATCCCCTGGAAGCAGGGATAGTTCGACATATACAAATCATTAAATGTAATACATGATATTCACAGAGCCAAGGGCAAAAATCATATGGTCATCTCAATAGAATCAGAGAAAGCGTTTGACAAATTCCAACACCAGTTCTTGATAAAAACCCCACAAAAATTGGAATAGATGGTGTATTGGTTACTTAAATACCTGACACCCAAAGTTAAAAGGAAAAAGATTTATTTAGTTCATAGTTTGTGAAGGTTTCAACCCATAATCAGCTGGCTCCAAGGCAGGTTACAATTGCAAACCTTCATGGCAGTAGGAGATACCAAAAACAAGATCCAAAGGGAGAGGCAATCCTCTTTCTGCCCCTTTTATTTTATTCGGACTGTTGAGATTAGGGCAGTACCAATCCAATCAGTGAACTGAACCAGCAAACACTCATCTTTAATGCCAGTGTACTTAATCCTAGCATTGAACCATGAATTAATCACAAACTCTAGATTCAGCTTCCTCTGAAAAAGCCCCATCTAAAAGTGCAAGAGGCTTTGGGGGTGGGTGGAGAGGGGATAGGACATCTAGACAGAAACCATAACAGATGATCTTTATCACAATCTGATAAAAGCCATCCAGGACAAATGAACAGCCAACATTATAATGGACAAAAACTGAAAACTTTCACTCTAAATTCAGGAACAACTACAACGCGAGCGCAAAGCCGGCCTGAGCTACATAGTGTGACCCTGCCTCAAAAAACCAGGGCCAGGAGTTTGGCCCAGTGCCTTAAGCGCCTGCCCTGGCAGGTGCGAGGTTGTGAGTTCAATCCCCGGTGCCACAAAAAAAAAAAAAAAAAACAAATAATAATAATAATAAATAAATAAATAAATTCAGGAACAAGATAAGGATGTCCACTGTCACCACTCCTATTCAGTATAGTTATGGGAACATTAGCCAAATCAATTAGACAAGTGAAACAAAAGGAAATGAAGACAGGAAATGAAGTTAAATTATCATTACTTGCAGATGACATGATACTCTACATAGAAGATTCCAAAAATTCCACCAAAACACTTCTAGATGTAATAACCAGATTCAGTAGCATAGATAGGCACAAAGTCAACACTCAGAAATCAAAAGCATTCTTGTACACAAATAACAAGCTCACTGAGTGAGAAATTAGGGAAATAGTACCTTTCACAAAGGGATTCAAAAGAAATGAAATCCTTAGGAGTCAAACTAATAAAGTAAGTAAAAGACCCTTACATTGAAAATAATAGTACTTGAAAAAGGAGCTCAAAGATGTTATGAAAAAATATAAAGATATTCCTTGTTCTTGGGTAGAAAGAACCAATGTAGTAAAAATGACCATGTTTCCAAAGTTATTATATAGATCTAATGCAATCCTGATGAAATTACCAATAGCATATCATATAGAATTAGAGAAAACAATCCCAAAATTCATTTGGAACCAAAAGACACTCAGCACAAGGGGCAACAAAGGCAAGGCAAGGGGCATCACTTGAAATTACACTACGAAGATACCATAATAAAAAGAGCATGACAGCTGGGTGTGATGGCGCATGCCTGGAATCCCAGCACTTGGGAGGCCAAGGCAGGAGGATCATTGCGAGTTCAAAACCAGCCTGGGCTACAAAGTGAGTTCAAAGTCAGCCTGAACTGCATAGTGAGATCCTGTCTCAAAAAACAGGGCTGGAGATTTAGCTCAGTGAGTGGCCTAAGTACCTGCCTGGTGGACACAAGTTTGTGAGTTCTATCCCTGGTGCCGAAAATAAAAATAAAAATAAAAATAAATAAAAAGAGCATGATGTAGGGGAATGATCTTGGTGGAAGACCTCCAAATGATATAGGGAAATGAAACTCCCAACCTAGTATATGTCCCGCATGAGTTCGTGTTCTCTAAAATTGAAGAATGAATTTTAGGAACAATGGAGATTAAGAACAGAAGTATTTAGAGAAGGAAAGCTTCTGTCTGAGAGAGAGACAGAAAGGGTTCCAAGTGGGTTGCCAAAGACTCTGTCTTTTCTAGGGACTTTTGTAGAGTAAAATGCTGATGGGGAAAACTGGGAACTTGCAAGGCAGATGGGCTTGAGGTGGGACAGAACTGTGGTCAACCAATAAGATTAATTATGTAGGTAAAAATGAACAAATCAGGGACAAGTGGGGAAGCGAGTCCCATAGTAAGCCAGCATTCCAATGGATCAGTGACTCTCTGTAGCAGGTTGGGATGGTAATTCCTGGCTTCTCAAGATGATCCATACTTAATCCCTAAGGTTTATACTTAGGGTGTGGTTGCATTTATTTTGCCTTCTGTCTTGAGATCTGGCCCACAGATAGAGGTGTGTGTCTCTTCCAAGGTCACAAGATATCTGGTTCTCTGTGCTGGCTCCTTTGAGGGCCTAGCCCTGTCTGACTGCCTATAATATTTCTAACTAACTCAGTTGCCTGTAACAAGCATGGCAGTGGGAAACAAAAAAACCGACCTGAGCATCAATGGAAGAGGTTAGAAGATGTAGTAACAATTCCAAACACACTCAACCACTTTATCTTTGACAAAGGAGTCAAATACTTCCACTGGAAGAATGATAGCCTAAATGCTGAAGATTTAAACTAGACCCATATCTCTCACTATGCTAAACTAAAATCAAAATGGATAAAAATTCTAAATATTAAAACAGCAACACTAAATCTGCTGAAAGATGGAATGGGCAAATCTCTTGAAGACACTGGTGTAGGCAAAGACTTTATGAACAAAATCCCAATTGCATAGGAAATATCTATCACAAAGAATCATCAAATATGATCTTGCCTTTTTTTGGGAGGGGTACTGGAGATTGAAATCACAACCTTGTGCCTGCCAGGCAGGCTCTTAAGCCACTGAGCTAAATCCCCAGCCCTATTTTTTTGAGACAGGGTCTCATTATGCAGTTCAGGCTGGCCTTGAACTCACTTTGTAGCCCAGGCTGGTCTCTAACTCACAATGATCCTCCTGCCGCAGCCTCCTGAGTACTAGGATTAAAGGTGTGCACCACCACACCTGGCTAAATGTGATCTCGTCTTATTAAAACCTTTGGTACAGCAAAAGCAACCACCAGAATAGTAAAGAGACAACCCACAGTGTGGGAGAAATATTTTGCCTGATGTTCCTCAGAAAAAGGACTAATATCTAGAATATACAAAGAACTCAATACATAGGTATGGTAGCACATACCTATAATCCCAAGGCTCAGAAGGCTGAGCCAGGAGGATCATTGTGAGTTCAAGACCAGCCTGGGTTACAAAGTGATCTCAAGGCTAGTCTGAACTGCACCACATAATGAGACACTGTGTCAGAAAGACCAAAAAAAAAAAAAAAAAAAAAAAAAAAAAAAAAAAAAAAAAAAAAAAAAAAAAAAAAAAAAAAAAAAAAAAAAAAAAAAAAAAAAAAAAAAAAAAAAAAAAAAAAAAAAAAAAAAAAAAAAAAAAAAACCTCAAAAAATCAGACCACTTAAATTTAAAGATCCAATCCAAAACTGGGCATGTGAAATGAATAGACACTTCTCAGAAAGACTAATGTCAAACAAATACATGAAAAAATGTTTAGCATCATTGGTCATTTGAGAGATGCAAATTTAAACAACGCTGAGATTCCATCTCACTCCAGAAAAAAAATGGATAATATCAACAAATCAACCAATAACAAATGCTGGTGCAACTGTGAGAAGAAAGGAAAACTTCTCCACTGTTGGTGGGAGTGTAAACTGGCACAACTACTGTGGAAATCAGTGTGGTAATTCTTCAAAAAACTAAAACCTCAGGTTCCATTTAAGCAAGCTATCCCCCCCACCCTTTTTTTTTTTTTGCAGCACCGGGGATCAAACTCACAGCCTCAAGCCTGCCAGCCAGGTGCTTAAGCCACTGAGCCAAACTCCCAGCCCTAGTTTTTTGAGGCAGGGTCGCACTATGTAGCTCAGGCCGGCCTTGCACTCGCGTTGTAATCCAAGCTGACCTGGAACTCACAACACTCCTCCTACCTCAGTCTCCTGAGTGCTGGGATTAAAAGCGTGCACCACCACGCCCAGCTAAGATGCTATTCCCCTTCTTGATAACCTCACAAAAGATTTAACGGTGTTTTACAACCGCAATATATGCTCACCCATATTTATAGTGGCACAGTTGCTAAGAGCTAAATCTTGAAAACAACCCAGGTGTCCATCAACCAACAAGTAGACAAAGAAGATATAGTTCTTTATTTTTTTTAATCCTGTTGCAGGCAACTGAGTTAGTTAGAAATATTATAGGTAGTCAGACAGGGAGAGGACCTCAAAGGAAGCAGTACGGAGGACCAGATGTCTTGTGACCTTGGAAGGGATACACACCTCTTGCTGTGGACCAGATCTCAAGACAGAAGGCAAAACAAATGCAACCACACCCTAAGTATAAGCATTAGGGATTAGTAATGGATCATCTCGAGAAGCCAGGAATTACCATCCCAATCCCCTGATCTATAAGAATGCTCGCTTACTTACTACGTGACTCGCTTCCCCATTAATCCTTGATTTGGTCAATTTTACCTAAACAATTAATCTTATTAGTTGACCACAGTTCTGCCCCACCTCAAGCCCATCTGCCTTGGGAGTTCCCAGTTTTCCCCATCAGGGTTTTACTCTATAAAAGTCACTAGAAAAGACAGAGTCTTTGGCAACCCACTCAGGACCCCTTCTGTCTTTCTTTCAGACAGTAGCTTTCTTTCTCTCAATAAATATTTCTGTTCTTAATCTCCATTGTTTCTAAAATTCATTCTTCAATTTTAGAGAACACAAACTTGCGCTGGACATATAGTAGGTTGGGAGTTTCATTCCCCTATATCATTTGGAGGTCTGAGATCATTTTTCCTATATCATTTGGAGGTCTCCCACCGAGATCATTCCCCTATATCAATCCTATGGTGTATTGCTCAGTCATAAAGAATGATAAGCTTGAGACATTTCTAGCTAAATGGATGTACCTTGAATCTATATTCTTGCATGAAATAAATCAGACATTTTTTTTATTTATTTAAGAGAAAAAAGACATATAACAAAGGCAAAAAGCAAAAGAGACAAACGTCTAGAGTAAATGTACAACAGTAGTGTTATAGGCAACTGAGTCAGTTAGAAATATTATAGGCAGTCAGAAAGGACTGGGCCCTCAATGGAACAGGCACAGAGGACCAGATATCTTGTGACCTTGGAAGAGACACACACCTCTTGCTGTGGGCAGATCTCAAGACAGAAGGTAAAACAAATGCAACCACACCCTAAGTATAAGCATTAGGGATTAGGGATGGACCATCTTGAGAAGCTAAGAATTACCATTCCAATCCCCTAATCTGTAAGACTCTCACCTAAACAATCAATCTTAGTGGTTGATCACAGTTTTGTCCCACCTCAAGTCCATCTGCCTTGTGAGTTCCCAGTTTTCCCCATCGTGATTTTGCTCTATAAAAGTCACTGGAAAAGACAGAGTCTCAGGCAACCCACTCAGGCCCCCTTCTGTCCCTCAGACAGAAGCTTTCTTTCAATAAATATCTTCCGCTCTTACCCTCCGTTGTTCCTAAAATTCATTCTTCGATTTTTAGAGAACACGAACTCGTGCCGGACATATAGTAGGTTGGGAGTTTCATTCCCCATATCATTTGGAGGTCTCCCACCAAGATCGTTTTCCTATATCAGTAGCATTGCAGGTTTACAAAACAGGATGATAGAAACTTGACAATGGTTGCAATATTGCGTATTGTTATCTTTAAAATGGTTGTTTACATTAACAGATATACACATGTAAAATTGATCTAATCATATGAGTATTAATTGTTCTTTCTCAATAACGAATGCATTCAGCAGTGTGTTTGTTATAGTTATCTTATAAATACATATATACAGATTTATATCTTTTCCTTTTCCCTTCCTTCTTTCCCCCTTTTCCCTTCCTTTTGCTCTTTGCTCTTTGAGCTGTTTTTTACCCTTACATAGTATTTATTATAGATTTTGGATCATATATACTTTTTCCATTTCTTACACTAGGGAGACAATATGGTATTTACACATGTGGGTTTGATTCATCTCACTTATGAGTATGGCCTCAAGTCGTGTCCATTTACTTATAAAAGTCTCAATGCAATCTTTCTTAATAGCTCACTCCAGAAAGAATGGCCAAGATTAAAAAACTCAACCAACAACAAATGCTGGAGGGGCTGTAGGGAAAAAGGAACTCTTCTCCACTGTTGGTGAGAGTGTAGACTGGTGCAACCACTGTGGAAGTCAGTGTGGAGATTCCTCAAGAAGATAGGATTGGATATCCCATTTGACCCAGCTATCCCTCTTCTGGGCATTTTCCCAGAAGAATTAAAACATCATACCACAGTGATATCTGTGCACCCATGTTTATAGCAACCCAATTTGTAATAGCCAGATCTTGGAAACAACTGAAGTGCCCATCAATCAAAGGCTAGATAAAAAAGATGTGGTATTTTTATACAGTGGAGTACTACTCAGCTATTAAAATCAGACATTCATGTTCAATAACCTCATTAATTCTCCAGTGTGAGAAACCAAAAGTGTAAATAAGGACCAACATGTTTAATAGCTATTAGGAAATGGAAAGCAAATGCTCAAATGAGAAGGGGAGCAAGGGAGAGGTGATGAGATAAAAAAGAAAGGAAAAGAAAAAAGACAGAATAGAAGGAAAAAAGGAAACAAATGTTTTGTAATTATGGAGGTGTTGAAGGGAGGGGGAGAGAAATGGGGAAATTGTGAAATGAGATCTCGAGCTCAGAATAATGAAAACTGAGGAAGCATGGAGTGGGGAAGCATCGTTAGACAGATTACTGGGAAACTGTGGGAACAATGCTTTCTGCAAGAAATGAACCTCTCAGAGTCAGTTTCCTAATCTAAAAAAAGTGGGTGTCTCCTTTCTGAGCTGGTGTCAAGATTAAAAGTGCTGGTGTGGATCAAACATTCCGAAATACATTTATTAGAGAGTGATTACGTTTCTAAATGTATATTTTATTATGTGATATTATATATTCTTATCTGGATTTAAGTAAACTGTTGAAATATTGTAAAGTAAAAAAAAATAAAAAAAGAAAAATGTTGGTTCAGAAAGTCCCGCTCCATCATATGTACAGATAACTTTTTATAGTCAGAAAGAAAAAAGTTGCATAGAGAAACGACATGACGGGCTACTATTGGCATCTGCATTGCAGGAACATGAGGCAATGAGATATTCGCCTTAGATAGATGTGGTCTGATCAGTTGGCGGCCAGTGATTGACTGTTCAACTTCTGTGATTGGTTGATGTGCAGTCTCAAGGGCACACTCTTCAGGTGGGTTATGACTCCTTTACACATCAAAGTAAGGTGCGGTCAACTAGGTACAGAGGCCACATTGGTCTTTGGTCTGTTTATGGACACAGGTTTCAGTCAAACAATTCAGTTAATGAAATCATGCTCTGGGGTGACAGAGACACTCTGCCAGCCTCTGTTACGGCATGATTTTGTGAAATAGATACCGCTTATTCACCAGAGATACTGGCCTGAGAGACAGAGAAAATTCTCTGCTATTTCATTTACAGTATTTGAGGTTATTATTGTTTCAGCATCTAATGTGCGTCCTACTGTCGAGACAGCATCTGCCCATGAGATAACTAACTTCAAATGAGCATGTGTTGATTTCATAAGATTTCATTGTCCCTGCTAAAAAATAGGAGCATTTGTCCTCAAACTCTTTCAAGTAGTTTTCTTAGATTAAATAAGATGCCCTTTCAGCTCACTGATTTTCCCCCCTCATTGAATCCCAATTAGCATGCAAACCAATTAGCTGCTCAGTACTGATCCAAATTGACAAAATTGTTATGCTTTCCTTTGTTTCCAGGCATTTAATTGTAAGTTCTTTAACTACAAACTTTCCCAAGTAGTGTTTTTTTCTCTCTAGTAGGGTGTAACAGTAGCAGTCCTGAAGGCCTGTGTATGACTCAGTAGGAGAAGGCAAAAGTAATGTTAAGCCTTAAAAAAAATAATAATAATAAACTAACTTTGAAAAGTGCTAGCTGGGAGTGGTGGCACGCACCTCTAACCCCAGAGCTGGGGAGCCTAAGGCTGGAGGATTGCTGTGAGTTTTAGGCCAACCTGGACTACAGAGTGAGACTCTGTCTTAAAAAAAAAAATAGAAGAAAAAGGAGGAGGAAAAGGAGAAGGAGGAGGAGGAAGAGGAGGAGAAGAGAAGAGGAAGAGGAAAAAGAAGAAATTAATTACTTATGGTACTCCAATTTCTAATCATTTTAGACTTGATCTACCATTTTTATTAATATTCCACATGCTTCTGTTCCACAACACATTGACTTTATTCCCTGATACCAGGTTGCCAGGCACATACTGATGGACAAGTCCATTTGGCAATCAGCAAATTTCAGCTATATTGAGAAAAATACTGGTATTCAGAATTCAGAGTGATGAAATTTGGTTTGAAATGTCAGTGACACTCTCCGGTTACTTAATAACCAATAATATAAATTTTCTACTGCACTGGGTTTTAGGACTCTACATTTTGTGCCAGAAAAACTGAAAGTTTTTGCTTTTTTTTTGTTGTCAACCAAATGTAAAATACAGAAAAAGAAACAAGAAAATGGAAACTGAAACATGGGAAGGAAAAAATGGGTCTGCTGCAGCATCTTCTTCTTGTCCTCCTGTGACTTGTTTCTCTTATTAATTCTTTATGAACTTGATACCATTAAAATGCAACAATCCTCTTAACTGCAATGAGTACACTCCAACATCCTCATCAGGTGTCTGCAGTCAACCACAGTAATGAATTCTATAGGTCCTATTTTTCCAACATACACACACCTATCATAAAGCTAGATTTATAAATTAGACACAGAAAGATTAACAATGATAGCTAGTAATAAAATAAAACAATAGTAACAGTATACTATAATGGAAGTTATGTGAGTGTGGCCATAACTCTGTCTCTCTGTCTCTTTCTGTGTAAATACCATATTGTACTTTCAACTTTTCCCTTAAAGGAAGGACTTTATGGCTTCTCTTTGGCATAGCGGAATTGCCAACCATATTACTCTTGTGCTTCATGGGCATCATTTAGTAAAATAAGGGTTGCTCAAACACAAGCATTGATATAGATACACAGCAATGGAGTCACACAGTGGAGCTATGAGACGGCTGCCACGTGATAAACAATGGGCTATGTATACAGCATGAATGGGATAGGAAAGGATGATTAGCACCTCAGGCATGATAATGAAGATTTCATTACAGTACTCTGAAAAATGTGCAATTTAAAATTTATGAGCTGCTTCCTTCTGGAACTTTCTATGTATTATTTTTGGTCTGCAGTTGATCATGTGTAACTGAAACTATGGATGAATTAAACCATGGCTAAAGGGAGATTACCATGGAACAGTAGTCCCCAGAGTTCCAGTAGCCACAGTCTTGATTTAAACGCTATTTCACTAGATCTTCACTTGATATCCTTCCACTGTCCTGCTCTGTAGCCTCATGAATGCTCTTTCGACAACCCTAAACTAAGGGTTCCTTCTAAAGCTCAATCAATACTTGACCCTTAATTTTTAGTTTTTCCTGGAGTAAAGTGATGCTGTCATATTTGTTTAGGGTTTATGTATATGATGACTGCTGAAAAGGTTCTTTTGCCACCCCCAATCTGTCAGCAGAGTTATTCTCTCTCCTTGAGGCTCAGGGATTAACTGTTCTCTCCATGTTCATGTAACATAACTTTGCTTGACTCAAATGTTCTATCAAACTGTTTCCTTCAAAAATCCCTACTGAAGAACCATATGCCTTGAAAGAAATGTGGCACTGGGCAACTTCTTTAACCTCCCTAATAATAGAAATTAGGCATATGACCTGGACTATTATATATGTGTTTAATAAACCTGAGCAGTTATTGTCTGTCAGACATAATTTTCCATGAGATTATAATCCTATCAGAGAAAAAATACATTTAATTAGAACATATTTCAAATCCCAGGTTTTCTCCTTGCCTTCACTCCATAAACACATGGAGAAGTTTCACAGCAGTGGTTCAAGATACCCAATGAGATTGCTCATTTAAGCATCAGGCTGAGGTGTCCACCATCAAGTGACAGCCCCCAGAGGGCCAGATTTCCAGGGAAAGGCTCAGGATCTGAATCCAAGCACAAAGCCAAGACACTGTCCACAAAGTGAAAGACAAATGTGTAGGAGACAAGAAGAGGCACAAAAAACACAGTCTGATTTCTGGAAGCATAACACAAATGGCATTGTTATATAGATCATATGTCTTCAACAGCTAACTCTTAGCTTCTTCCCTCCAATGGCTGATAAGAAAAAATCAAATCATCGGGGATTTAGCTCAGTGGTCTAAGCGAGGTTGTGAGTTTGATCCCAGGTATAAAAAAAAAAAAAAAAAAAAAAA
>RJWM01037300.1:0-17498 GCA_004363535.1 Dasyprocta punctata
GGCAGTTTCCTCTGCAATCTAATTTGATAAATTTGGGGGGAAATTACATTCTTTCCTGCCAGGCTATGATAGAATTTTAAGTGCTTGTATTAACCATCTTTTAAGTCAGTCACTCAATTCATCAACAAACAAGTACCGATCATTCTGTACTATTTTCAAGGCATATATGCTGGGCAGAAGGTGGGGGTGTGAAGGACTCAGAGAAGCAAGCTCTTGAATAGTTTAGACTCTTAATAAGTTTGAAGGTTGAAGTCACACGTTTAAGCAAAACAGAAAATAAAGTTTGCAAGAACTGCAGCTTTGGAGGAAGGCAGGATTTGGTAAGGTCTCTGGAAAAGAAGGGTAATGCTGAGAATTTTTGAGGTTTGTGTGAATGCACCAAGCAATAAGGAAAGAGTCTCTCCCGACATGATGTCATGCTGTCACAGACATCACATCACTGCTCAAACTGTTTCTGACTCCAAAAGACCCTTTCTGACTCTCGTGGTGATAAAACATCCAGCCAGACCCAGGAAAGATGGAAATGCGCTGTCCTCCCCAGTGCACGTGTCTACAGCGCCACCCAGTGTCATGTCATCGTCTGCGCAGTTCCTTGGCCAGGAGCACAGTTCAGTCTATACCCTTAAAAAGAAGCAACCAGGAGCTCAGGAAGCACTGCACTCTGTGCCAGATGTGAGGCGAAACATGGAACAGACAACATTTACAGCCAGAGAGGGGAGTAGACTCCCACTGGTGAACTAGAGATCACAAGAGGGCAACTAGCCCAGCTTTGAAACATGACTTTCTGAAGGCATCACAAAAAGCATGATGTCTAAGCTTTATTCCTAGTGGAAGGTGATAGTTATCGAGCCTGGCCTGGGAGGGTAGAAAGAAGGATATTGAATATTTTAGACAGCAGGTGTCTTAGGTATCTAGGCCAGTGACTTAGGCAAGCTTATGGGACATAGGTTATTTTTCTTTTAAAATGTTACTGTTTGAGTTGTTTTTTCCTAAACTGAAACCTCACTATTCAGGTTTAATTGCAGAATTGGCACTTTGCCATAAATAAATGGGTTTTGCTTTGCAGTTTGGCCACTCATCTCTAAAATGTTCACCATCACTGGCCTAGGCCACAGTGAAAAAAGATAATGTAATGAAAGAAATGGAATTATTTTAGTATGATTGGAGAATAGGGACACAGGGGAAATGAAGACTTGGGGATATCTGGAAGAAGGATTAGCAGAAGAAATGTGGGAAAGGATGAGCCTGAGCAGGTGAGCAGGCACCAGATCACAAGGAGCCAGCTTGGGGTGGGGAGGTTACAAGGGTTCTAAAGAGGAAATCGCAGATGCCATTGCAGAAAACACATCTGAGGGTAATGTGGAGAATGGTGGGCAGGTGGAATAGAAAGACCAGGAGGAGACTGTTGTAGCCAATATTCTGCTTGGGCAGTGAGGACAAAGAAGGGAGACATTCAGAATGGCAAGCGAGTGGGTGCACGGTTTGAGAGGGTGGACTCAGGCTTTCCTCCACTGTGTCAGATGTGAGAGACATTCCCAAAGCAACAGAACACAAGGCCTGGAGATCTGGCACAAAGGCTGCCAGCAGCACAGGAACAAAGGCAAAGGAATCTGTGGCACTGGTCCCCAGCAAGGCTGACTCCTTCCACCGCCCTGGTGCACAGCCTGCTGCCACTGCCAACACTCTGCCTGCCCATTTTCAAAGTCCTCAAGGGACTGGATATGGAAAGCTGAAGATGCATGGAAATCTGCCTCTTTTTCATGGTTTTCAGACAACTTTAAGTCAACATCTGATAGATAAGGGAAATGTTCAAATCCCAGTCTGCATACTATAAAGCTGGTTTTGGTGTTCCCTGGTGGCAGTAAACTAGACTAATCTCTCCCTTCCCGTCCCCTCGCCTCCCCAGGCCTCCTCTCCTTTCCTCTCCTCTTCTTTGTCTCTCTGTCTCTCTGTCTCTCTGTCTCTCTGTCTCTCTCTCTCTCTCTCTCTCTCTCTCTCATAACAGTCTAGGCCAAGGGGATCTTATTGTTAAGAAAGCTACGCTTGGTCCACACACTATAAAACATCAAGGACTTCCACACTCTCTTTATGGCAAAATCCAAAGGAAATGCCTCAGGACCCCTCTAAGAACCCCTTCCCCTTCAGTTTCTCCTAAACTACATTCTTAGTTTTTCTCTTTCAGAGTAAAGAACATTGCTTGAAAGAACCCAGGGAACTGAAGCAGGTTTAGTCAGCCTGGGTGAACTTAAGAGAAAGGAGTTAGCCTGAGCGGAAGTGGAGAGGGAGGGACGGGGTAAATACACAGGGAGGCGATGCAGAAGCCACGCGGGGGCACAGCAGAGACACACTGAGGACAGAAAGTGCCTCCCTGGAAGGCAGTGATGTGCACTGTGATGGTTAGAGCCACTATTCCTGGTTCAGGTTTTCTCCAGCACCCTGCTGCTTGGGGACAACACACTCTGTAAGGGATTTTTTTCTACTGAGGGGGTCACAAGTGATGGTTTATATCTAGATGTGCCCTGAAAGCCTCATTCAGTCATAAGTGAGGCTTTGGGAAAGTGGCTAAATCATGGGGGATGTGATAGCCATCAACGAATTAGTCCACTGATGATTTGCTAGCTAAATGTGATACTGGGAGATAAAACCTGGTCAGAGGAGTTAGGGTGGAGTGATCTGGCAGTTTCTATCTCTTTCCCTCTTCCTCGATTGTGCTCTGTGTACACGCTGCATGCCATGAGCTGTTTCTTTTCCATGCTCCTCTGGCCTGCCTTAGAGCCAGCTGACTGCGGACTAAAACTTTTACAGATTTAAGTTGTGGGTGTTGGATATTGTTTCTCAGTGATGAGAAAGTAACTAAGATAGCACATTAGCCTATCCTTATGAGAATAGCAACTATCTAAAGAGCAGTACAGTTTTTCTAAAGGCCCTACATCACCTCTTAATGCCATCAAGCCTATTTCTCATTTCCCTGTAGGCCATTCTTGTGATGATTTTTGCCTTAAGAATGATTTTAGGCATGTCTGTGTTTCTTAAGTGTCTCTTCCGTTACATTAGCCATTTTTAGTAACAGGGGAACTGGGGTTGTTCCAAGAGTTCTATGTGATTGTAAAACATTCTATTATGTAAACAGAAGAAAGAACAAAGGCAATACAGACAGCAGCTAGAAATTGATTAAACTAGGAGGGCTTAAGCTAGTTCTGAGGAGGTGGAAAACACATGCCTCCTCTCAAGTTCTCATTCAAGTCATAACCCTCCCCAGTTCTGCTCACCCATCCTAAGCATGGCAACTCTTCACTCTCCCATGGGAGTAGAGGACTGTAGTGAATTCTTGTAATTTTGTGGTGTACCTATTTTTGAATCCAAGTTTAATTTTTCATACCAGAAATAGGACTCAACCACTCTTGACAGTTTCCATCTCTATATCAAACCAAAATAGCTCAAGCAGTTGGTCAGAGATAAGAATTTAGCAGCATCCCTACATCTAGCCCACTTGGATCTCCCCCAACCCCTTCCTTTAAATGACCCCATCAAGCATTTGCCCATGAACTTGAAACGACCAATGCTTAACCCTTTATATATAGTGCTGCCTACCCACTTCCTAAAAGCCTTGAGCTGTTCATGAAGGAGAAGTCTTCATGACCTAATCAACTCCTAAACTTCTTAATAGTTCTTAATTAGGGATTGTTACACGGATTTTGGAGATCACCCAAACATTCAAATCATAGGTGGCTAGAAAGTGCATGAAACATGATATTCTCTTCTGAGAATGAAATTGAAGACTCAGATGGATTGAAGGAAGACTTGTAGTAGAGAGGTTGGCAACCCCAGTAAAGGGTGCATGTCAATGTTTTTGACATTGTGAGAGATAGTTTATCAAACCCACCTAAGCTCAGTTCAACTGAACATACCCCAAGTACTGCTGGGTGTGAAAAATACTGCACTAATTCTTCAGATGATGTCGTATTGCAGTGGTTCCCAACTATGTATGGTTTTGTGCCCTGGAGACATTTTTGGTTGTTACAATGGAAGAGGGGGAAAGAATTGCTTGTATCTAGTGGGTAGAGCTCAGGGATATTACTAATCCTGCAGAAAATAAGGCAGACCCTGACGTGAGCCCAGAGTTAACTGATCCAAAATGACAATGGTACTAAAGATTTTGAAATATGAAGATGCCTACACATCCTCATGAAACATAGCAAATTAGATGCTATAGGTGTGGATGCTAGGTTTATGCATTTTGATATTTTTAGATGTTTAATGAATACCTTCATTCAGAAACTAAAGTATAGGATATATAAAGTCACCCTCTAGTAAAAGGAGTAAAACTTTTTAAGGAAGTGCTATATTGTATGTCTTAGTTATTTTTCTCTCATTACTGAGACAAAATACCCAAAACCCCAAGTTAAAGGGAGAAAGGTTTATTTAGCTCACAGTTTGTGGAGGGTTCAGCCCATAGTTAGCTGGCTCCATAGCAGAGTGCCACAGGGTAGAGGGGCATAGAAGAGAACAGTTTGTGGTGCCCACAAGGTAGCAAAAGAAACAAAAGGGAAAGCAAACCTTTTTCATTCCCTTATATTGTATCCAGTCTACCGGGATTAGGGCAGTGACAATCCAATCAGTGGGCTGATTTAGTAATCACCCACTCTTCATCCAAGCACCCTTAATCCTAGCATTGCACCATGAATCAGTCACATTCTAGATTCAGCCATCTCTGAAAAAGCTCCATCAATGACTGCATGAGGCTTTGGTGGGACATCTAGACACAAACCATAATATCATAGCACGGGATAAGATGAAGACATGAAAAGAAGTGATAGTAATAACAATTATAAGTATGTCAGGGTCCCAGTCCATGGCTAAAGTAGTTTAATACCTGAACACATTGCCTCATGTCACGGGGTCTGCCCTAATATAGGAAGTCAAGAAAGACCTGGAGATGTCATGTTATTTGTTTGAGAATATGAGGGCCACCAGGGAGTGGCAGAGCCAGAGTTATAATGACTATGTAGAGATGCTGATAAATTGTTTGGGGAGTTTAGAGAAGGTAAGGAAAGAAAACTTCAGGGAGAATATTGCCTTGGTTCATTGGTTAGACTTCCCTACAGCACAGGATAGTGGCTGCTAGGCAACTCATAGCTCTTTAACACAACCTCTTTCTCCACTTCAGTTCCTAGTTTAGGCTTTCAAATCCTAAAACCTACATGCAAACTTCTCTTCAAGATGGACTATTTACACAGTCCTCCTCTTGCAGCAATTTTTTTTGCTGTTGTTTCTGTGTTTTTTAAAATAATGTGTGAAATTTTGTGAGCTTTTTAAAAATTAAACTCAAAACCCTTGTCATAGCATCCATAAAACTATTTACAATTTTTATGTATTGTTTGAAAAATGAGAGGGAGAGAGATATATAAAGAGAGAGATCTATTTTTTCTTGGGATTGTCACTCTTATGCATCACTTAAAATATGATAGTATTTAATCTTTAGTGACATAAGCATACTGTAGAAATATGTCACTGAAGTCTGGCATTTTACCAAATTTTCCCTACACCAAAATGAATTTTGTCAAATTATATAAAATTCTTATTGCAGACACTTGCCAGTAGGTAGGTTTTCCCAGAGGTCATTTCTGCCAAGCAACAGTATTTTATTCTTCTCACTGACAGTTAGGATGTGAATTAAGTACTTAGCTTAAAGTTTATGATACAGCACATTTTAAAATTAATGCTTCATAAATATCATTGACATATAATGTTAACTTCAAAGCTTCACCTTCTTGATACCTCATTGGATTCATTCATTGTTGGAGCTCCCACTAGTAAGGTAAAGGAGCAATGATAGAGAAACTAGGATCTGAAGCACAATATTTAAGAGAACACTCAATCTGAGGATCACGCAGGATCATGAAATCGCAGGTTCTCACTTGCTGGAGCCTCAGTATATCTCCTTAAATGTTATACCCTAGGCACTTACCTTGTCTCGTTTGTCTTGGTCTGCATCCAACATGTTTACTGAACACTGATTATGGCAACTAGAAATATAACCAAGGTTCTAGCCCTTGGAAATTTGCATTCTCAGGGATGGTTTCAACTTTATTGAGTATAAATTGCAGCTCACTTTCTAGACACTGAATATTGGCTGATTCTAAGATCAATTCATATCCTTTTTTTTTTTTTTTTTTTTTTTGTGTATTTCACTTTCAGTTGAGTAGTCATGGGAGAAAATTCTAGCCAAAGAGAACCAAATAAAAGTACTAAGGACTCTGAAATATCTTTCCTATCATTTTTACCTTCCTTCTGGCTTGGGTCAGTATGTGATGTTGGAGATGTGAAAATCTATAAAACTGTGAAGGAAAGGACGGAATTGCAACCAAACCTCCCCTTAAAACCTTAAAATCACTGAGCTGCCGAACTAGTGTCAACAATTGCCTAACATTACACTCGAGTTATGTGAGAAACATAATCCTTTTGTATTATTTAATTCATTGTTAGTCTTCTGCTATTTGAAGGCAAAAGTATTTCTAACTGAAACAAGCAAAGCTCTTTCTGATGTGTCTGTATTTGGGTTGGCACTAATCATTGACCCATATCTGGGTGACATAACTAGCATTCTAAAGAAGAGAAGCCCTGAGAAAGAGGAGGCTATGAAAAGTCACTCCACTGTAACTTCTCACAGTAGAACTTTATAAACTGTTAGCCTCTCTAGCACTTTTACTAAAAAATGAATGAGACAATTGCTTAGGATGCTTTTAAGTAATCATAGGACAAGCTAATGTGATGGAATCCTAGGTTTAATTAATAACTGGCCCTCTGAATCTTGATGTTTTTCTCTATACGAAGCTAATATCAAAATATTATAAGAAAAGTGAAGTAGTGGGAGGCTTTATGTAATGTATTAATCAAAAATATTAAAGCAACCGTTGACAGCATGACTTTTATTCCATGAGCTAAACACATTCCCAGCCCTTCATCTCAGCAAATCACCACCACCACAGGAAGTCCCTGGGAGAAGCCACCCCTTTTAGGACTAGGAGGACCTTCTATGCAGAGATACTCAGACTTTAATGATTCCTTCTGCAGTTATGAATCTCCTCAACTGATCAGCTTCCCAGTCACTATCTTCTGAATATGGTTTCCCAGATCCTGTGCTGATCTGTTCTCCATGCGTATTCGTACTGCAAGAGTTTGACCTCATTAACCACATCCCCTTTTCCACTGGCTTCCAGCTTGATCTCACCAATAAGACGCACTACCAAGAGATTAGAGGGCAGGAGAAGAAGGCTGGAATTTGTGTTCCCTCTGTTTTCCTCCCTGCCAAGCTACAGTTTCTCAGTGTCAAGAGTCCTTCATCAGGGTGGGCTTTTTCCCCACAGCAATGGTCTTGCTCAGACCTGAACCTGTTCCTTCAGGCTGATGGAGATTACTCCCTCCCTCACCATTCTTGACCATGACATTTCTGGGTATTCTGTCATTCTTCACTGTGGAGGACCACCTGTAAGACTGTCCTTGAAAGAAGAGCAGTTATCTTCATTTTGGCTAAATCTGGTCCTATTTTCACATATTGATATGTACAGAGCTGGCTAGGACTTTTCCTTATCCCACCAATTGGCCTTAAGCAACATGCAAATCAGTCTAGCCTAGCTAAGGTGCTGATCTATAGTCTCTGAAGCAAGGTGGCAGGTCAGCTTTACCCTGATCTCAATCCTGTGGCTTCTAAAAAACTTGTGTGATCCAGGCAGGAGGGAGAGCCACACACCATGCTGTCAGCTGGGATATAGCCTTAAGGTAAGAGGCTATGACTTAAAAAGGCATAAAAGATTACACATCAGAACTGAAGCACAGGCCCTAAAACATTAGATACTAACTCAAATTGTGTTATGCAGATTACTCTTTCTGCATACCCTTCTCTCTGCATATTGCAGAGGTGACTTCAGGCCTCCTACCTAGCCCAGCCACAGCACTTACGTACTTCTCACCATTCTCACTGTCGCTCATCCTTGAGCCCCTCCCTTCTTCATGAATGAATAAAATTTGGGTTCAGCCCTGGGTTGACACTTTTGTTCTAGTTAACCATCACCCTACCTGGACTTAGGACCCCTTGACTCCCCACAACTATAGATATGCTTTGGTGTCTTTATTCTCACCTGGATTGTCCTGGAAGTGGTAAATTGACATTAACTTGCTAGAGTTCCAATAACTTCTCCATGGGATTACAAATGTAAACTTCCCAGACTATGATGAGGTGTGGGAGGGCTCGCTATACTTCACCTGTACCCTGTACCCACACCTTTGTAAAGTCTCATTAATTAATTCTTTTCCATTATTATTTTTTACACGTGTATCCATTTCCTTCCAAGAAACTGGGGCAATGTCTCTACATAGCTACTACTGGATTTTTTGCGAGGAACTCCAATTGTGGTACATCTTTCTCAGGTAAAGTCACTTCTGACACCAAATTCTTTGCAGTACAGAAGCTCACAGTCTCAAACGCACCTTATCACCTCCATTATGTCCCATTCTCATGCCCTCCTTTGAGGCACAGCACAGCTGAACAGTATCCATTGTTCCCTGGAGCTCCATCATTTTCCACATCACTGAGACTCTGACACTTGCGTCAGACATGATCTCTCCATCTAAGGGTACTCTTCAGTCTGGGAAGCTCAGTACTCATCCATGCAACCCATCCAACATGCAGCCATGAAGTTCCAGGAGCCTCTTGACTTATACTAACTTTATCTGCTTATTCTTTCACCATTCCCTTCTAATGGCATTTTGTTTGTGTAACTGCTCTAAGGAAGTTCAAAATTCAACATCAACTTCACTTCTATTTTAAGTTTCATCATTCGAACTTGCTCATGAAAAGATAACTAGAATCTTGACAGTGCATTTTCACCCCAGTCATGACCTATCTCATTCTGGATCCATCTCCTTTCTTATTCAGTCTACATACTTCATAAATCATCTTTTTTGTTTGTTTGTTTTGCTCTGCTTTGCCTTGCCTTACTGTGCCTGGCCTTGCCTTGCTTTGCTTTTTGGTAGATGAAACCTTGCTATGTTTCCCATTCTGGTCTTAAACATATGAGTTCAGGTGAACTTCCTGCCTCTACCTCCCTGCTACACACACACACACACACACACACACACACACACACACAGCACCATTCTTATCACACCTAACCAGCACTTTCTTTTTCAGCCCTCACTGCCAATCCCCCAGCCTTACTTATAAATGCCTAGCATGGTTCAAAGTGCCTAGGCTCCATCTATGCAAGGGCAGAAACTGAAAACCCCACATGCCAGAGTGCAGAGATGCCAATGCATTTATTCTTTGATGTACAGATGGACTTTCAGAAGTATTCAACTCTACTTTATAAGATGTTGGTCAATTTCTTCCTCCAATTTTTTCAGAGTAACTCAAACATCTGCTACTCTTCTCTACACCTTGTCTTGAAAGTCACAGACAAAAACAGTCATCACAGATAGACTCACATCACCACTACCTCCTACAAATCTATAAAGGCATGGATCTCAAAGGCAACCCTGACTTATTTCTTCTATCACCTAGAGGTATTGCTGCTGAACTTCTATATAGAGAACTTCTACCTGTAACATAGACCCCAACCCTTCTGGTAGTCTCAGCTATTCTCTTTTCAGCCCCTACCCTAGGATCTCCACTGAAAAAGAGTCTTCAGTTGCTTCAATTTCTCAGGCTTTACTCACACTGTAGACCACCTAAGGAGATTCTTCAACCTGTTTGTGCAATGAATGTGCTCTCAAGAATCTATCGTTAACCTGATCAACAACCTCAGTAGTCATTCTAACTCCCTGGTTTACTTCTTCCTACAGTTTCCTCTGATGACCAAATTCCTTTTAGAAACTCTTTCCATTCAATCTGTAAGAGTCTATTCTCTATCTTTGCTCCTTCTTGTGTCGGTCCCATTTTGTTCCTTCCTTCTCTTCTGCCAGCTTCTTAGATGCTACTGTTTCTCAGCCATCAATTATTTATTCTCTACCTCTCATACTAATCCATGGAAGTGTCAGGTATAGCCAATGACAAAATGATAATTCCCAGATGTTTTACTCTCCTGAGCTTCAAATCTACATTTCTAATTTCTACAAAACACATACACTTGAACGACCATACAGTTTAACATAACAGAACCAAGTCATTATCCTTCCTCCTTGCTCATTGGTCCAGAAAACAGCAACCCCATTTGCTTAGGACATTAACTGAACATTCTGCAAGACTCCTCCCCACCTTCTACATTCAATTACAGTTAAGTTCAGTACCGTTTCACTGCCTTGACACATCTGTCATCTTTATTACCCTCATTGTCATGGCTACTGACCCAGTAATGAAACATGTCACCTCTTATATTCACCATTGCAACTATCTACTAGCTGGTTCCCTGCCTCTAGCCTTGTCCCCTCCAATCCTTCACACAGCTATCAGAATATCCTTATAAAATCAAAACCTGAACTTCATTTTCTGGTTTAAGGCTCTATTATGGTTTCCAATGGTATATACCAGTAAAGGGGAAAATCTTAGGATTAGATTATTGCACTGAATGATCCTATGATTTCAGCCTGCTTTCTTGTAATTCTTTACCTATTTAAAATCCATACTGCATCTCTGTTCACTCACATTTGCCCCAGATATCATGGTGTTACAGATCTCTACGCTTCTGTATGTACAGTCATGCTTTCAGGAACACCTCCCTCTCCTTGTTGGCCTAGATAAGTCCTACCTGTTTTGGGGTAATCACTGTAGTGAAACCTCACACAATTACTCCCACCAGAGTGGAATATCTGGTGAGGTCCTTTGTAAATCCCAATGCAAAACTAACAGCATACACATTGCAATGTAGTATAATTCTTTGTTTCCAGAACTGCCCACCCCACTAGACTATAATTTCTTAAAAACACAGGCTCTATTTTTAGGTTTCCTATCATATATCATCAACACTTAGGATGATCCTGTTAAAGTTTTATTTGAATTGATCACCATGTTAAAGATAACTCATCTAAATATAAATACAGACAAGTTCTTGCAATTGAAATCTTAATATTTAAAACATACAATAAAATACAGATTTTTTATTTTAAGGCTTTAAGGAAACACTAAGAGGTTTCAAAACAAGAAAGAATTTCATGAGCAAGTATTTACTTACACTCCAGACTAAAGGGAAGAGGGGGCAGATGCCTGAGCATATGGTATTGCTTTTATTGACAGCTTTCCTTGTTAATCCAACCAATTATCTGATAAAAGTTTTGAAGAGGCCATGTCAGTGCTCCTTTACTCTAACTCTGATTCTGATTCTGACTCTGACTCTGACTCTGATTCTGATTCTGATTCTGATTCTGTTGTCAGCACAGCGTGGCCTGACATACACTGTGCAAACTTAACAGACTCAGCAAGGTTTGAATGAAAGTTCTGTCTTTGTTGCTTCCAGAATTCCAGATGCATAAGCTCACTGGAGCGCTGGTTTATCATTAGCCATTGAGATAATGAAATCATCTAAACACTTTGTACTTGTGTACCCAGTATAGTGAATGAAATTTTTATTTCCTTCTCATTTACCAAGTGAAATTTACTTCTGTACATGTTTATCTAATCTTTTCTTCTTGACAATTACAAATCCACCCTTAATGCCAAGATACTTCTGCCAGATGACAGCCCAGTGATGTCTCAGTAACTTTGAAGTTTTCTCTTTAGAGAATAGTATTTACTATGCTCTTCTCTTAATTAAGCAATAATAAAAGTGATCAGGTCAATAGAGTGAATAAAAACGTTGCTTTACCTTAAATACTAACCTGTTGTCACCAGTTGCTCTGAATTGAAACTATGGACGCCTCTCCTGCATCAGAGGAAATTGGTCTCCTCCCACACCTTTGTGAATTCTCTTTCTTACCTGTCTTTCATAAAAGTACTGGCCAACCCTCTTAGTGCTAACTGGGTGGCCTGGGAACTCTATGCAGACTCCTGGCAGAATTGGCTCAGCTCACTGTCAATCTCTATTCCAGGCTTGCCTCTGCTCAAGTTTACATTCTTGTTGCCTAGGAAACTCCAGCAACTGTGAAAGCCCAAGCTGCTTGCTCTGGGAGAAAAGCCAGCAGGAAGTTTGGTAGCAATTGTATGGTTTCTAAAGCAGCACCAAAACTTGCCATACATGTTTTATAAGGTATTATTTAGCTAAATGCCTTTCTTCTTTTAGGTAGTTCCTTCCTACCCTTCTATCATGTCTAGAAAACATACTGCTAAGGTGGATTATTACCATAAACAAAACCACAACTCTCAGGAGTAGGCAGGCATAATAGGTGACTCAATGCCTTACTATTAATTTACGTTTGCACACTGATAGCTGTAGTTTCCATTCTTGGTTTCTATGCTTCTTTCTTTTCTTCACCTTTCACTTCTATTTTTACACTTCTTCTTGAGAAATAAGTTTTCCAGATTAAAAAACGTACTCTAGTAGTCCTGTGTAGGGGAAATGAGCTAAAGAACACTCTTTCATTGGTTGTCTATGACATCCACACCCTGCCCCACACCCATCATCCCCACTCCTTTGCTTCCTTTGGTTGTAGAGTGATGCAAAGAAACAGGATTATAACTATGAAGAGTTGAGTTCCTCTTCCTGTTCTTTGTCTACCTGGTATATATTCTCACATGTGGTAGTTGATTTCTCAAATGGGCACTAGATCTACTAATCAGCATTTAGACTTGCCCACAAAGGACTAGACTTAGTAAATCTTGACACTTGCTGAAAAGATTTCCTATAGAGTGTGATTTGCAGGGCAAGAAAAGACCATATGTTCAGCACTGTTTCCATTGGCTCTCTTTTGGGGTTAGATGCTGTATTGGGTGCTACTATGTACCATCCAGTCCTCATATACTTTTGATGGGGCTGAGTCTGGCACTTGCTTGTGATAGGTTTGTTGTCTAGTGCTGGGATTGGTGATGTGAGTGCTGCACCCACCCAGGGGTGGAGCTGAGATACAGTGTAAAGGAGGCGGGTCTTCCTCTTGCTCACTTCCTCACTTCCGCCCTCCATGTTCTCTCTCACCAGCATGCCTAGCTGCTTGCCGCGGTCATGAACAGCAGCCCCGCCATGCCATGCAGCCTTGGAGCCAACTGAGTATGGACTGAAACTCCCAAAAAACTGTAAGAAATAAACCTTTCCTTCCCTAATTTTGGGCATCAGGTATTTTGTCTCAACAATGAGTAAAAAGTGACTAAGACAGATGTCATTTCCAAAAGAAGGGGATGACCTTCATTATGATACAAGATACCTACCAACCAATGAACAGGTATTGATGCAGGTAGAAATTCAGTGGACTCCATACTTGCATGCCAAAGAAATTAAGAACAACTTCTTAAAAGTCGGGCGTGGTGGCGCACGCCTTTAATCCCAGCACTCGGGAGGCTGAGGTAGGAGGAGCGTTGTGAGTTCGAGGCCAACTTAGGCTACAACACGAGCACAAGGCCGGCCTGAGCTACATAGTGCGACCCTGCCTCAAAAAACCAGGGCCGGGAGTTTGGCTCAGAGGCTTAAGCGCCTGCCCTGGCAGGTGCGAGGTGGTGAGTTCGATCCCTGGTGCCGCAAAAAAAAAAAAAGAAAAAAAAAAAAGAACAACTTCTTGGAACATTGCATATCATTTTGTCCAAAAATATCTCTCTATACTACAGCAGACCTAGTGGTATTGAGCTGTGCCACTCCACACTCACTAAATTAAATTATGAACCAAACTAACTAGCTATTAAGAAAACTAACTAGCTATTAAGAACACCAACCACTGATGGATAAATGTCTTCAACAAGCCACTAAGACAATAAAAGTCAACTAAGAACTCTTGGGTGAGAGTCTGGTTCATCTCTGCATCTGCCATAGTGCCCTTCAAAGTATCTTGTGCAAGCAAGAATTCAGTTGAGTTTTTTCAAAATTAATTGTTAGACTGTGTTAAATGCTTTATAACTAAGGACATTTCAACTATACAATCTGTTTTTGGGAAATAGCTACCTTTTTTTAGCTTAAGGAGATTGTGTCAGACCTTAGGTATTACTTTTACATCGATAAATGGTGAAATTTAAACAGATAATGCTCAATAATCTACAACTGGAATGTGATAAATGAAGCAAAAGAAGATTGATAGGAAGGAAAAATAACCTCAATAGTGTAGATAAACACATAAATAACCATTATGTGGCTGTGGCTTGTTGTGGTGTAGTTACTTACAAGACAGAAGAATAGCTACATTAAAAAAAGAGTGACTTATTAAACTTCATTTTGAGATCTGAAAACACACCCCCAAAGATAGACTTTCCCCAGTTTACAATGGACCAGCTTACTATTTTTGAATTCACGATTGTGCAAATGTGGTATGCCTGTAGTAGAAACCATATTTGAAATTTTGAATTTTGGCCTCTTCCTAAGCAGTGACTCACATTTCTAGTCAGTGAAGATTAAAAGGAAAAACAACTAATACCCTACAGTCTGCTGTGCTGCTAAATTGCAATGTTTGATAAGTTAGGTGCATTAAATGCACATTCAACTGGTAAACTTTTCAACTTACAATGGATTTATGCTTAAGTTGGATATATGCTTAAGTTGGGAGTATCAGGTATTTGGTTTGATAAATAAATTCATAATGAGTTTCACATTTCATAAATACCATTTAAAGTTCAGTAAATTAAATACTTTGCTTGTGCTTATAATTTTTCAAATGTGCAATTCCATTTATATAGTTACAGAAAGACTCTAAGTACAACTCCTCAAATAAACTTATATTAGGTCTGAATCTGTGAACCTGATCCCTAATGTTAGGATGTTTATCATCAGTACTATTGTTCCCTAGGGAATATCTCTGCTTCTGGTACACACATACTTCCTCCTCTCTCTTCAACGTGCCCTGACACTATTAAAATGTGTTCATCTTCAGTTACATTCAAATGCAACAATAATTTACAAATACAAATGCTAAATTTTAAGACAGTCATCTAGAAAAAAATAAAATGCATCTCACGCATAGGCTTTTCAAATATATTTTAAGTTATGTTTTCTGTACAAAAACCATATCCACTTAAAGTGTATCATATGTGCATTTTCATAGATGTGCACATGTACAAAACTACCAGCAAAATAAAGATACATTGCAAAATTTGCTGTCCACAGGCTTGTTCAAACAGTGCTCTGTTCTTTGTCTCTGTAGATTAGTTTATATTTCTTCGAATTTCATGTAAATGATATCATCCAGGATGTAATCTTTTGAGTATGGTTTGTATTGCATGTAGCAGGAGTCGTGAAAGGATTCTAAGAAGGAAAATTGTGAATTTCAATTTCCTCTCGGTCAGGAGCGTGCTTACAGCCCTATGTAGGGGCTTGGAGGCATTATACTGGCTCTAGTTTGATATTAAATGTATTTAGGGATTGGGAGGGGGTAGTGTGTAAAAGCGAGGAACACAAAATCTGTCCCAATAAATTACCAGCTGTTACAAAAAGATGATATACTCTGCATGGGGCAACAGTTACAAGACAAGTTCTTGAGAGCCCTTTATAGTGCCACATACTTGTAATTTCAGTACTAGAGACATTCAGGCAGGAAGATTGCTCTGAGTTCAAGGCCAGCCTGGAATATAGAGCAAGACTCTGTCTCAAAAATTAAAAAGAAAAAAAAAGGTCAGTTCTTATCTCTGTTCATCATGAGGGAAATAAAATCTGAGCTCAGTCTTCTATAAAGAAGGCTTCATGGTTGTCCCCCACTGTACTGTTGTCATAGTCATTTCAAGAAGTTTTGTAAAAATGGTAGGAATGAAATCTTGTATCACACACACACTCACACTTGCATATTACAATCTTTTGGGCTATATGCCTCACTATTGCAGTATGAGGTCTCAGAGAATTTTATAGACTGATGACAACAGATTTTCAGACAAATTCTTTTCTGGAATTTGAAAAGGCATTTGCTCTTTTATAAAATTTCTGAAGGATATACTTATCATAACAGCTTCAACTTGCTTTGAATTGTTTTAGGATATGGTTTTAGGATATGTTTTGTAACTCCATAATTAATCAGTCAAAAACTGTGGGTCTTCCACTGTAACTCCATCTCTAAAGCTTTCTTTTCAATGACTCAACCCAACAAACTCCAGATATTTAAAACTTTAAAGAAGGAATTTTATTCTGTCTGACAATGCAAAAGCAAATTAATGGAACAATCATTTGAATTCAGGATATTTCATGAAAGCCACCTATCAGAGACACAGTTTGATTTAATAATTTAGGAATGGAGATCAAAAATAAAAACAATGGGAGTCAGGAAGGTTCCAACCAGAAGACAGCTAGCCTGCGTCCCTGGTGAGTGGTGTGCGACCAGTGTGGAATCCAGGAACAGAACATCCCTGGCTCCTGTACACCTACTGGCACTCAAGGACATTCCCCTCCCCCCGGCATCCACCACCACCGTCCCGCCCCCTCTGCCCCCATGCCGTAAGCAACCTTTAGATGACCAGCTAAGTTGATAGCAACTAAGGTACAAAAAGCAACTAAACGCTTGTATTGTTTGGTTGATTTTGAAGGCCTGGGGCCAGCAGTCTTAGCCTCTCTTGGGAAGATGACAATATGCAATGTACCAAATATGGGGGATTCCCTTCTGTCTTGTCTTTGAGGCCCAATGTTGTTCTCATTGTTTTGCTTTATTCTGATTAATTTTTTTTGCTTTATTTCATATTCTGTTTTTATTGGTTTTATTCTGTTTATTTTTTGGTTTGATTTTACTATACCTGATGGAATGATCAACTATTGTGAAGGTAACAGAGATACTATAGTAGCTATTGCTTTCCTATTATCTTACTTTGAAGTTCTGTACCAGTCTACTGCTTTGTTTTGATTGACATCGTTCTGTTATGTTTTGTTGGATTTTACTATCTTTAAAATAAAATTTAAAAAAAAATAAAAATAAAAACAATGAAAAATACAAAAACACAAAACAGAGGAGAGTAAGCTGTGGACCACATGAGGAAGCCAAAGTATTCATCCTCCATAATCTGTCTGTAGCTTTGTCAAAGAAAAACAAAAATAAAATCTCTCGAATATTCAAGCCATGCATTTCTTTGTTTCTTTTATAAGCAGCTGATATAGTTACCAACAGTTTATACATGTGGGAATTTTTTTTCCTGTTCTGGTTTAGGAAATTGAATTTGGATTTCTGGCATTGGTTCTAGGATGATTCACTATACATGAAAGCATTATACCTATTTCCACTGGTAAAGAGGCTACTGATTGTTCACTGTGTGATGTAGCACAAAACATACAAAACATCCCACTGGACTCTTCATAAAATACTAATGAAGAGCACGTTGCTGGGTGACCATCTTACCTTAAAATACTTTAGTAGAACTACAATATAATGAGGATGGCTGGCTGTTCCTATGTAGAAAAATGCTTCAAAATTCCAAGTTTAAGCTACACATAGATCATCTGAAAGTATCTGTTTCTTACCTAGAGAAT
>RJWM01037301.1:0-17531 GCA_004363535.1 Dasyprocta punctata
TTTAATCCCAGCACTCGGGAGGCTGAGGTAGGTGGAGCATTGTGAGTTCGAGGCCCGCTTGGGCTACAACGCGAGTGCAAGGCCGGCCTGAGCTACATAGTGCGACCCTGCCTCAAAAAACCAGGGCTGGGAGTTTGGCTCATTGGCTTAAGCGCCTGCCCTGGCAGGCGTGAGGCTGTGAGTTCGATCCCCGGTGCCACAAAAAAAAAAAAAAAAAAAAAAAAAAAAAAAAAAAAAGCTACTTTGCTAAATCAACGTCAATCTTTTTCCAGATAAATTATTTCTTGAACATTAGCAAAAATTATAGAATATGTGAAGAATTTTGTTTAGTTTATACTAAATTATTTTATTAATATAGAAAAACATTCTTCAAGAGACATTATCTTAATGTAACCCCTTATCCCTCTACTTTCTAAAGAAATAGGAATGAGAGATGGAACAGTTAAAATTGTCATTCACATATTTCCTTTAAAAAGTCAATACATAATTGTTTATGTAGCATTGTTTCATATAGGAAAGGGACAAATACATTTTTTAACATATGCAATAATCTCATGGCAGCATGCACTGCCATTTTCATACATGCTTGTATATCCAAGAAGATTCTTTAATTTTTCTTCCAATTCTTAATTTCATCAGGTTTATGGTCTCCAACACTCATCTATTTCTGTGTCTGATAGTCAGGATGATTACTACATAAATCACCTCATATGATCTAAAGAGAGATAACGCTGTTGGGAATATCACTTTTTAGCTATTATATAAATATTGAATATAGGCAAAAGACTTTTAGAGTAATTAATTCAAGTTCCTCAATCCCACTCTTGCTGTAACTCTTTACTCGCTCTCTCCTCTTTACTCCTTCACATTCTCAAATCAATTGCACAACTTGCTGTGGTCTTCTAAGTGTACCCTACTGCATACCTAGGTATGATCAAACTCAGATCAGAGCACTGTCTTGGGGATCATATTATTCTATTTCAAAGTTATATACTTGGACTCAATTTATAACTATTTCTTTGATTTTTCACTTTTGGTTCTTTCAGTAGAAATATGGTTCTATATTTAACAAATACAATTTTTAATAATAATAATGAGATCAATTATTTGATAGTATATCTGAAAGAACTTGTATTCTGGTACCATAAAATGTGAAGAGGTTTGCACACTTTGGTGCAAGAAGTCAACCCATGTTTCATTCCACCTAATATATCTCATTTATTTAAAATCCTAGTCTTCCAAAATTTTAATTTGTTATCATGTTATGCTCAGAGTAATAGAATAATGCTTTGATTTTTGTTTTTGTGTGTTTTCTCAGAAGACACCATTAGGTTGCAGAAACAACTTGGTCATCCACTGACAGGAACTATTGTGTGTAATGAAAAGTATTTTTTAGCATGTCAACATAAGGAAATTTTGCAAGTTATAAAAAGAAATTAGGTGTGAATTCTGCTACAGGATCATAGTTACAGAACCACCTGCCCTGTAGAATATTCAATTATGAGGCGACATTGTTCTATACATATTTCTAGAACTGCTCATAACATAGACAATGTTTCAATACTATTCACAATCTTTAAAAACTCACCCATATGATAAATAAATGGTACATTTACATCATTAAGATTTTTATCTTTTAAAACAATGATGATCTTCCTTCAATGATAACTATGAACTTTATTTTTATTTGGAAGATTATCTCAACAAAGAAGGATCTTTCTAAATGTATCCCTTACTTGTGAATGCATAAAACACATTTTCATATGATTTATAATACTTTGCCTGCATTTTAAAGTAATCAGACATATTATTTTCCAATTATATTCCTTTACATTTAGTTTTTTTTTTTTTTTTTTCCCGGCACCGGGGATTGAACTCACAACCTCGCGCCTGTTAGACAGGCACTTAAGTCACTGAGGCAAACTCCTGGCCCTGTTTTTTTGAGGCAGGGTCACACTGTGTAGCTCAGGCAGGCCTTGTGCTCACCTTGTAGCCCAAGCTGGCCTTAACTCACAATGCTCCTCCTACCTCAGCCTCCCGAGTTACATTTAGTTTAACAATCATGTGATTTCAAAATTTTGTCCAAATACTGTATATTAAGATGCTTCTATTTTAAACATTTCAATCAGTAAGTTATATTTCTCTCTCTCTAAATATATATATATATATATAATGTAATGTCATCTCTTTTGTTGTCTGGTAGGCTTGTGATATGCAAATTGTATATAATTAGTCCATATCTTAGTTCTAAAGTGTTTTCCAGAACGTTGGCTATGGTAGAACGGAGGTACATCTCTCATTTCTCCCATCAAAAGTCTTTGCTGTGAGGTGTGAAAAAGGTTATAGCTTCCAATTATCTATTACATTTTTGGATTCGTGCTCAGGCCATACTCTTCCAAGGGTGTCCCCACCCAATGACCAAGTATTAAAGAGTTGGTAGGACTGGGCTTTTTGTACTAAATAGAAGAATCATCTGATGGAAGTTTTTGTTTTAATGTTCTTCACTGAACCTAGAAGAGATTTCTGAGGTTCACTGTAGACCAAGGTTACTCAGCACTTCCTGTTCACTTCATGGATCACTGTCTGAAGATTCCTCTCTGCTTACTTACTTGTCTTTCCCCTTTCATTTTTCAAAGAATATTTCTCCAATACTGTGCATATCTAATTTTACCTTGGTTTCCCCTTATTAAAAAATTCATACTAGGAGCCAGGTATTTAGCTCAGAGGCATAAGCAACTGCCTGGCAAGCACAAGGTCATCAGTTCAATCCCTATTATTCCCCGCTCAAAAATTCCATACTAGTGTACAACTGTTTTATGTAATAAAATTGGAAATTATATAACTGAGATAAAAAAAGATACAAGAAATGAGATTTTTTTTAAAGTGGCATTGCTAGGTCTTTAAATGGGACTGGGAAAGAAGTGGAAATTACTTTATGACCTTGAAAGACAGAACATTCGAAACTTTAATTTTATATTAAGGATTTGGAACACCACATAGATTAATCTCCTTTTAGTTCTCATATTTTAATTCACTTTATGAGTCCTTAGTTGCAAAATTCTTATTTGGAACAGTTTGAGGTCATTTCTAACCCATAACTCTAGTGATAAGGAAGGAGATATTATCAAAAAACTGAATTCTGAGAGGATTTCTGAAAGAACCTGGGAATATATAGAAGAAAGTAACCACATGTGACCAACAGGAAAGCAACTACGATACGAATGCACCACTTGACTCTTATGGGCTCCTCTTTCCTATTTAAACTTTTTATTGTCTAATCCAAGTAGAAAATTGGTTGAAGTGCCTTCTAGTTGACTTTTTATGTTGGAGAGCTGATGGAAAATTGTTAAGAAGAGATGCGGAAAACTAGGGAGAGCAGTAGTAGAGCATCCATGGCGTGTTTATTTTTGCGTCTTTCTTTTAAGACAAAATATGTTAATGAAGTTATTTTTTTTCGACTAAAACCTCAGTATTTGTGTTTAATTGCAGTGTTGGCACTTTTTGATAAATACCGAGAGTGGTTTTGGGGTGCAGTTTGGCACTTGATGTCTAAAATTTCACTATCACTGAGATAGAGCATTCAGCAAAATTTTCAAATCTTTAATATTCTCTTTTACAAATATCCAAATCGGTGTGATGTTGGGGGAAAAGCAAGCAATTCTCAGTCACGTAGTTCTGGGTTTAACTCTTGGCTTTTACTGCCATTTCTGTACCCCCTCCAATGTTATTGTTTCCTTTTTAACCTCTTGAAAATTTCTATGGGCATGTAAAATAACGTACACAGAATGTAATGCATACCAAGTGCTCCGTTTCTGATTAATGAATCTAATCATAACCTAAATTGCTTTTATGTAAATGAACACCCACATATCTCTTTCTAGTATGTACACTTGCTAATAGAAAGGATATGAAGAATGCAACTGTAACCTGGAGAAGTTATGCAATTTTAGTGTAGGCACACATCATAAGCTTACTACAACATACATATCTAAACTCTCACATACAGATTTTGGTTTATTATTTCTGGAAAAGTTTCCCAAGAACTTTCCATTCTGAGAAGAACCTGTTACGTTTCTGATACTTATAGGCTGTGGAAAAAAGTTAGACTACTACTCCCTGGGCCAAATCCTCTGTATGTATAACAAATTGAAACGTAGTCGCTTGTTAACTTGTATGAATATATAAATTTAATTAAGTTGCTAAAATTTGAAAATTCTTATTGTTTCCACAATTTCATAAATGTAATTTTTCTTAACTAGACAAAAGCATAGCAACAAACATAATGAGCCATGAAGCAGTAGATACACTGTTAATATAAGTGCAACAGCTCTATAAAGGTGTACTTAAAATCTGAATGAGTAATTTATGCATTCCAAGTAGCACAGTTGACTTTTCAATTGGAAAAATCTAGGACTTAATATTTATCTAATGTTAGTTTGCATCTTATAGTCTGTAACTTAATAGTTTATGTCATTATAAATATATTTTATTCAGTTTTTATATAAGGAAAAATTAAAACTTTAGATGTATACAATATTAAGGTTTCTATGTTTTTGCTAATCACAAGTTTTATAGCCATATGTATAAGGTGAATATTTGTTAAGTCACCAAACAAAAGAATGTCATCCAAGTTGGCTAGAAGAATACAAGTTAGCTACCATTTGCATGATCAGCTCTTTATAATGTTATTCAGTATTGAAATTTTTGAAATTTTAAGTCAGAGAATTTTAGTATAAGATCAACAAATAATTACTTAGCCTCTCTTTGTACATTTTCTTTTGTGGAAGCAAAAAACACTTTTCCTTTTTGGATTGCAGGTAATGTGGCTCAAAATAAAATATAAACTATTTTAAATTTCTTTTTAAGTGAATAGTAATAAGATAAACAGATATTTTGTGTTCAGAAGAGCTTCTGAGTAAAGCTTTCTTAGGAAACTGCAAATGAATTTACTAAAAAATAGGAGTGAACTAAGACTTTAAACCACACTATAGAAAATAAGTCATAATATAAATACGTCACACCTAATACAACTACAGAGAGCACAGATTAAGAAGGGATAACTTAGGATGGACTCTTCTGAAAGAGTCACATCTTTCCCTTCAATCTTAAAACAGAGTATAGAATCCATATGAGGATAGGTAATACAGTTGATGATGTGGTATTTGTTTATGAAAATGAGTTCTCTTATTGATGTGTGTTTACAAGTTTATGCTGTGTTCATAGTCTTTACTTTATTTTGTTCCTAAGCCTATGTTTTCATAGCCAATACCATAATATTGTTGATGAAAGATTCAAACATTCTATTGGACATTCACAAATTTATCAACTGGAAAACAAGTTTGAAAACAAAGATATATTTGCTACCAGTAATTTTTTTCTCTACAGTTTTCATGAGTTGATTCCTAATGACAAGCATGGTCTTCTTTGGGAGAGAAAAAAGTCAAATACTACAGTTCAACCACAATTTTCTTAATGTGGATATTCTTCTGGGAGATAGTTGTAGACTGAAGATATTTCTGAGTGAAATACACCTATAATGTAAAGGCTACAAGCTCTGCAAATTATTGGAAATTAATTTCTGTCATCATTTCACAGAACACTATTCTATTTGCAGAAATTATAGCTTTTTAATTCAATCAGTAGGAATATAAAATGTACAAACTTATCAGTAGTTGTTATTCAATTAATTGTAAATTATTTATGCTTGGTTTTACTCATTCATCTACTTACCATGTATTTATTGAACACTTACGTAGCATAAAGTAATAACACATGAAAATGAAAAACAGAAAGACTATTGCTACAAAGACCTAACTATGAGGTTACAGATGCATAATAATTACAAGATTCAACACTTAATAATATATGATTTAAATTTACCTTACATACATATGCAATTATACAATGCTTAATGGACAAGTCTTTTAATACGACTTTTTGTCTCTTTCAGAGGTTTGGACAAAGTTCAATCTGAAATTCATTTTTGGTTACAATAAGCATAAAATCACTGATATACTTTTTTCTAGCAAAATACATTTAAGATTTTCAAGTTAGATCATTGGTTTCAAAGTAGGAGATCTATGCAGTGTCTTCATTTTTTGTTCATATATCATTATTTGATTAATGAAAATAAAAAAATTACAAGGTCTTTTAAATGCAGTTTGGTAAGTTACATTGCAAGGGCAATTGTGACTTCATCTTATCTCTTAGACTCCTTTTGAGTTTGCAATTACCCATTAGCTGAACTCTGTCCCTAATTCCTGAGAATCTCTCTCCCTAGTAGTCATAAAATTATGAAAAGAGGAACAAAAAGTTTTAGCACACAGGGGTAAAGATGACCCTACCCTGAGTCCTGGTTGAGTAATGACCCAGATGTTCAGGAATGTCCTATAACACTGAGGCTGTTGCTAAGGTAACTGAGAAATTTGCAAATTTCAAGTCAGGTGATAAAGTTATTATGGTTACTGAAAAAGTATAAAGCTGGGGAATGTGTGACATGGCAGAATGCTGACCACACTGCCCAACCAGCTGAATGAAGCTTGCTTGTTTCTTGATTCTCTACTTTCTGTGGGCATTTTCTCACAGATTTTCCCATAACAACATCCTTTAAGGTTCTTTTGAGTACAACCTCAGAATCTTAAAATTACAATATGGTTTCTTAATTTCTTTGATTGTATCATGGATGAATTTATATTTTGATATTTTTATGAAAACACCCTTGCATAAGATAGCTTATTACTTTTTATTATTTTAACATTTGAATATATTCATTATTTCTTAACATTTTATTTTTACAATTATAAGATATGAATTCTAAAGTATAGCTTCCCCATTATTAAGTTTCAAAAAATATGAAACAAGAAATTTTATGGATTTATTTTCATAAGATAATGTTATAGAAGAGAATATTTATGATCCATAAAGATAGACTTGAATGAGGAATAGTATAATCATTTGATATGAAGAAGCAACCAAAAATAGTTTACATTATTTTCCTCAGATTAACATAGAAAACTGTTATCTTCCGGGCAATTCAAATAATTCAGTATAAGAAAATTTGTTTAAATACTGGAATATAATTATTCACTTTGTAAAGTAGCAGTTTGGTTTAAGGACAAAATTTACTTAGGTCTTCTTTTGATATTATGCTTTGTGGAGAATGGCCAAAATGGAGTAAAATAAAGGCAGATGAAAATAAACATGACAGTATATTCATATATCTGACGAGTGGCAGTTGAAAAAAATCACTAATATCAGAAAAATTGAGAAGAGTCCTTGGACACACTTTCAAGTGAAGCTATTAAAAGTAAGAGGAAACCAGGTGTGGTGGCGCATGCCTTTAATCCCAGAACTTGGGAGGCTGAGACAGGAGGATCCTTGTGAGTTCAAGACCAGCCTGGGTTACAAAGTGAGTTCAAGGTCAGCCTAAACTGCATAGTGAGACCTTGTCTCAAAAAATAGGGCTGGCGATTTAGTTCAGTGGCATAAGCACCTGCCTGGCAAGCGTGAGGTTGTGAGTTCAATCCTCAGTACCAAAAAACTCAAGTAAAATAAAAAATAAAATAAAAGTAAGAGGAGTTTATTTTGGCTGGGAAATTAATAATAAGTTGGTGCCTTCTCTGGAATGTTACTCATATCAAGTACTTTCTGAGTGTACAAGATTACTGAAATTAGAAAAAGACCATATATTTGCAAAGCATTTATAAACAATTTCACCATAAAATGTTTTTTTCTAGACTAGGCTATTTTCTTTAATTTTAGTCAATGCTATTTGCTAAATGTCTCTTTCATTGCTAAAAACAACAATGACAAAACTCAACTTCAACAATAATGCAATTTTATGAAATAGCTGGTACAACAACAGTATGACACGGTTAAAAATAATTTGATCTTTGAAAACTACATTAAAATGATAAACCAATAGCCGGGCGTGGTGGCGCACGCCTTTAATCCCAGCACTCGGGAGGCTGAGGTAGGAGAAGCGTTGTGAGTTCGAGGCCGGCTTGGGCTACAACGCGAGCGCAAGGACGGCCTAAGCTACACAGTGCGACCCTGCCTCAAAAAACCAGGGCCGGGAGTTTGGCTCAGTGCCTTAAGTGCCTGCCCTGGCAGGCGCGAGGTTGTGAGTTCAATCCCCGGTGCCACAAAAAAAATAAATAAATAAATAAAAAATAAAAAATAAAAAATAAAATGATAAACCATTCATTATAAATCCAATGCAATCATGATGAGGTTATGTTCAATATATTTAGTTATCTACGGAATTAATATGGTTTATGATCTCTTCATGCAAATACAGTGTGTCGGATTTTTTTCTTGTCGCTATTTAACATGAGTGAAATAAATTTCACCTGGCCTGAATTTATTCTAATACAATGATCATTTTTCTCATAATATTTGCTTTCTGGAGTGTAACTCCAGGAAGGGTAGCCAGAATAAATTTCTATTGTGGTTATATAGAAGTCAAGTATTTCAAAATCTTTCCTGCTAGAAAAATTGGAACGTAAGAATGTTACAGATGGATTTCTTCCCTTTAAGAATGAAATAAGGTTAATTGCTGATATAAAACAAGGAGATGCACTGATGGGCAGCAATCACAGAAACCCTCCTAGTGCTTGTCAATTTACCAAATGACTTATAAATTACAAATTCTTTCATTATCAAATGTATTCGCCCTATGTCATATGTCACGTTGTTTCAAAGCAGTTGCTTTTTCAGTGTTTGCTGAGTGATGGCATCTTCACAATCACAGAGAAAATTAGATTCTCTTGTGATTAAACCCTAGACATAATTTATTTTTGAGAGTTCTAGAAAAAATGTATATATACACATTAGATGAATTGCATGTGAATATTTAAGAGGTAGCAATGACGTTGAAGGGCTATAGAGGAAGGAAGAAGAAATGGAGAATGCTAATTAAGAACTTTTTATTTGCATATTCTGCTAATAATTGTATCCAAATGATCAGCCTTCTGATTGCCATTAGCCTGGCCCTGGCATTACAGCTCATATTAGCACACAGATGGCTTGGGAAAATGGCAGAACCGATTGCTCATCTGAACCTAACCATGACTGGTCTCAAATTGGTCAGATAAGTGGTGTAATTAAGAAATGCCCCTCCTGCCATGACTTCAGCTGCCTCCTAGCCAAACTTCTGTGACATTTTTATTTTCACAAGTAAAGCAATGTTAAAATAAAATAAAAATTTCACTTAAAAGACAACAACAACAAAAAAAGAAGAGTGAGTGTTAGAAATCACGAGACCAAGCATTCACATTTGGGTTCAACTCTTTTTAAATATTTGCATAAATATATACAAATATATTCACACACATGGAAACACACATACTTGAATATTTACACACATACATGCGCATATAAATAATTCACTCTTCTAAATATCAGTTGTTACAGAATAAGAAACAGTCATTTTCTATCTCACACTTTTTTTCTATCCCGTATTTGCAAGAGATAGTTATATTAACTAAAATTATAGCAGTAACTTTCAAATGTAGCCTACTTCCATCTGGAGAGATTTTCTTCCAATTTTAAAAATAAAAAATTGTCAAGCATTGTGTGTTTGTTGCAGATGTATTTTAAAAATAAGAACAAAAATAATTTATTCATTAAAGCTTCTTTCTAAGTTTCTTCTCTTGGTCATTCATTCATTCTTCTTACTAAATGAGTGAGTTCTACTCTTCAGTCACTGGGAGAGTCTATGGTGCAGAGTTAAATAAGACAAAACATGTGTCACCGTGAGATTTACATTCCAGAAGAGAAGGCAGATATTGAACAGGAGAACAATAAAGCCAGATAAAATTATAGTGAAAACTGGAATAATACTGAGGGAGTGTATATTTGAATGAATATTTAGGAGAAAGAATTTGAAATCAGTAACATGAAGGACTATATTTTAAGTCAGATTTCAGGAAGTCATGAAACTGAATAGGTCTGAGAGCAGCCCACCAGTAAAACAATGTCTTGCCCCTTGTGCAATATGTGTCACCAGTCCCAGTATTAAGACAATATGAGTGACTCATGTATATTTTAATGACAAGTTTCAGAGTAAGAAAAAATTATTTTCGAATCATTGCATTTCCCTTAGTCATTGAAGACTTCTTTATCCAGATATTAAAAATACAGTATGTTAAATATAAGTTGTTTCTTATGATACTTTCCTTGTGATAATTGCAATATGAAACACTAACAGAAGTATACCAAAAATGTAATGATGCAAAATCATTGTAGTCTTCCTTATAGAAGACATGTTACATTTCCTACCCAAAACTTCAATTTAAATTTAAAGGCAAGTTATGCTCTAGAAATACAGAAAGCAAAGGCATAAGGATGCTATAGTTCAATGTATTGTGTGCTATTTAATGAACTTACAGATGGACCTCAAGGGAATTTCCAATTCTAACTAAGTATTTGGGGAGATGGTCAAGATCTTTCTCAGTTTTTAATTTTCTACTCTTGCCGGAGAATATCCTTCAACAATTTCAGTAACATGGTTTCCAAAAAATAAGTTCTTTTATTTCCTAATATCTGTGAAAATATCGTCATTTTGTCCTACTACAGTGACAGGTTTTGAATTTTGTTTTAATAGTCTATGCTCAAGATTATCTTTCCACTACAGTGATATGACAATTTCATTGTCATCATGTCAATAATTGATAAAAAGAATTGTTTTGTAATTTGTTTGTAGTCAAATTCACCCAGCTCCTAATTTCTTCTCCTTATAAATTTAGCATTTTCTTTTCATTCTTGTTGGATTGAAATAAATTATCATGTGTTGTACATGTATATACATGTCTATGTGTACATTCATGATATACATATGTGCATTTAAATATATTTCCAGGTCTTACTAATCACACAAAGGTTTTATGTGCCATTAAGTATAAGTTGGAAAATACTCTAGCTAAAAAATAATGTTCATATATCCCCATCATAGTTTCATCTACCCTATCTTAAACATGCTCAGAAAACTTAAGGCAGTCTGAATTTGTAGAAAATCACCAAACACAATTCCTATCTATTCTGTAACAAAGTCTTCAATAAATCATACAATTTAATATTGTACTGAAAAAAAGAAATTTATTTTCTACATCAATAGCCAAGAAAAAATAAAACTTCAAATTTAAAGAATATCTTCTTATTGGTACATACTATTTCATAGGATAGTAAACATGAAAAATGTGAACTCAAAACATCAAATCATGGACCTGCATTTTTGTTTGCTTTTATTGTTACCTTTATTCCAACTCTAAGGTGCACTCACTTGCTACTTATTCATATTATTTTCTGCTTGTTCCATCCATTGTCCCAGTTTGAGCCCCTTTAAGATAGACATTGATATGTTAATAATCTAGTCTTTGTCAGTTGGGGAAAATGTTTCTCCATAATTTTGGTATTTATATCTATGTTGATGGAACTAAATTTTGGGGAATGTTTCTTGAGTCCATCAACACTCCTCCAGGAGTGACTCATTTGATTTGTGAGTTTTAGAAATAGAACTGATCAATGGGATACTGATTGAGTCTCAAATTATATATATATATTTTTCTCCTTGGCACCAATCTAGTCCTCAGAAAAATATATCTGTAGCTTTTGCCTTACCATAAATTGTCCATGAAGCTGTATTTCCAGAAGATACAAGTTTTCGTATTCTCTGTCACTGGTTAGATATGTTACCTGAGTGTTCTCACAGCTGTAAAATTGTATACATGTTTCATATCTCCCTAGCCAGAATCAGTGATATGAGTGGAAATGTCGCCCTCATCCATTTTACTTCTTATTTTTCAGTCACTTCATATTCAAAGGTAGAGAAAAAAGAAACTAATCATTGAATACTGTCAAAGATGTCACACATATGTCTCTAATCACTCATTAACAATTTTCTTCATTTGTCTCTTTTTGTACTTTGGAAATTTCTCCACGAAAATTTTAAAAATCCATTTCAGCTTTATCAATGGGTATACTGATTGAGTCTCAAATTATACATGTTGCACATAGTATGCCTACATATTGTTACATATAAATTAATTGTTTTATAGAACCTGTTATTCCGTGATAAATGCAATTATCTACTTATATGTGTTCATGAACAATGTTTATTTTAATGTCCTTTTCTGATGCTTTTTGACGTTCCTACCTAGAGTTTGCATTATTCAATTTTTTAGTTTGTTCTCTTCCTTATGAATTTTCTTATGAATTCATGCTAACTGCTTTTGAATTGCTAAAATTGATGGTCAGTTTTCTACATTTATATATGAAAATCACATACAATCACACACAAAAAAGTTGATATTCATGCCCCAAAGTCTAAAATTTCAATCCTCTTGTTAAGAGACAGAACCTCATACCTGCAGCATTATAAAAATGAATATGCTACCAGTCAGTGGAGCACTGCTGTGCTTCTCAGTCAAGTGCCCAGACCTATGGCTTCTGCCTCATGACATATTTCCTCCCTTTCTAGGACTTCCCACATGACAACTGAGCAAGTAAGTTTAGGGCTTTTGCTTTCCCTGTCCTGACTTCTTTTTCTTTATACTGCAGACTTTTCTTAGTGCAAACTCTATATTCCTTAACATCTAGTTGTTTAGTCTGGCTTCTTTTTTTCATCAGAAATTATGAGTTATCAATCTTTCAATAATTCATATTGATACCTGGCTCTTTAAAGTTTGTTCTTCTTGATTTCGAATATAGATACTTCTTTATTTTTTAAACCTTTTTACTTATTCATTTCTGAACTGTGACATGAAGCAGAAAGATTAAGTATAGTTAGCTTATTCACTGTTTTAAAATCAGCAGATTTACTTGGATTCTGAAAAGAATAGTTACTTTGGTTAAATTTAAATAAAATTAATTTGTTCACTGGCTGGACACAAAATACTAGTAAATGAACAAGATGTATTCACTCATTCTACATCACAATGAAATTCTCTGACAACTCATGGCAGGATTTTAAACCATAATGAATTTTAAAATCTCCATATGTGTAATTTATCTAATAGCTTCTGTGTCACACCACTTGTTATTTTTCAAAATGTACTAATACAATGAGTGGCTGCTATATATTTAAATATGCAACTTTATTTTAAGGCGAACTAGAGAAAATCTCTCTAGAAAAAAACATTAGTTTATATTTGAAACCACTTCTCTAATTCTTGTATCATACTTGGTGACCTTCGCACACTTTTCCTCTTCGTTACAGGAAAAAGACCGGAACTGTATTTTCAGAAATCCCTTTTGCTCTATGCTTCCTGTTTAAAAATTGTCAATCAAAAAATTGCACACAATTTAGAAGTGAGGAAAGAAGTCAATATTTCCAGTAGGAAGCAAGACTAAGGTCATTGACCAGAGCTTCCATCAAGGAGTCTTTGAAAATTACCTGCTCTTCTGTAATAGTGAGCTGGGAAACTCCCCATCAGGTGCAAGCTCTCCAGCAGTTCTGGTCTCTGTATTTCCTGATCTTTCTGAACCAGTTTTAGCAATAGATATGAAGGCCTCTAATCTTGTATTAAGTTTCTGTCCACTAACGATGCATAGAGATACTTTTGCTTACTCAATCAAATCCTACATATTACAAATAAATTCATCTTGCAGGACCAACACCATATGAATAATATTAAATCCAATTATAGTAAAATAAACAATACTATTGGCTATTAACTGCTTCCACATTTCTCCAGTACCAACCAACACTTTCTACATAATAAAAAATATTTAGGTAATGTTGTCAGAGGAGAAACACAGGTTAGCTTAGCTAAACATTCACCACTTATGATAAAATACAATGAAAGTTACAAAAATATCAGAAATTCTTTTTGCATACATTTTAAAGATTTCTTTAAATATACTCTTGTATTATACCAGCCTTATTTCATGTTATCTATTCAGAGAGTATGACAGATCCAACGAACCTCAGAATAGTTTCTTTCTATTTTTTGACACTTTTATTTTTTTAATTTAAAGGTACAGTGGATTGGACTAGGCACCTGGGTTCTTCTGATCAGTGTTCCTGGAGTATTGGAGATGCCTGGGGCAGTGGTTCACCTGTGCTCCCCCAGTGACAGCAGAGCCTCGAGGCGTGGCTTCTTCTCCAGGCCCACATTGGGATCTAAGCTATTTCTTTCTAATGAATTGACCATTACATTTCCAAAGTTCTGAAATGACCAACAGACACTAGAAAGACTTCTCCTTATGCTCCTGTTTGAAACCAGCAGCTACAACAAACTGCTGGCTTGATTCAGGGCCACTAGCACAGTCTCAGATACTATATCATAATAGAATTTCAAAACTGGTCATTTGAATCGCTATTCATGAGAAAGCACTCCAAATAAACTTTGCAAATAAATATTGACCATTTCCAGTGTACTTAACACTATGCTTAAGAACAAGCAAAACCTACTAACAATATCCGAATTAGAAAGTATACAAAGAAATAAAAGATTTAAATGTAAGAAAATGCAAATATTTTCTTTAAAATATAGTCCCCATTGCCAGAGGTATCTAGATGTTTTTCTTATATTAAACATCGAGCTGCTGTCAAAAGATATCAACTGTATAATCATAATACATACAAGTCAAGTGAAACATCAAATGATTAAAATTACTTAAGTGATATAAATTTTTGTACAATTTCATTTTTTCTTCTATAAAAATGGGAATAGAAACTTGAGATTTTAAAACAAGAAAAATGCTTTATCAGGCCTAATTTAATGAATAAATAATACATAATCTTTTTCATCGCCAAAAGCATATGGCATAAATAATGTCAGATTTCATAAAAGAATCTAAACCAATTAAATAAGTATTTATTTTTCTATAAATACATATTATGCCTGTGACTTGTTAGGGCTTAACAGTTCAACATTTCTAACCTCTGCAAATACAGTATACAAATATGTGTGCAAATGTTCATGCAAAAATAGCGAAGAGATGTGAAAATCTATTTTCATTATAACTATGAAAGGAACAAGCAAATAAAATTATTCTATTCTTGGATCATCATAGTATATTCTATAGTTGATTTTCAGTAACAAATGATCTATTTCAATCAAAGCAGTGTCATGCCCACCCATGAATTTACCAACTTTGTCAAATTCCATCACTGCTCCTGGAATCTCTTAATTCGCACTGATAATTATGACTAACTGACTCTATGTATAAATAAACATAAGGCTGTCCTAAGTCATTATTCTACATTTGTTGCTTTTCTTCCCTCTGTCACTCAGCAAATACTCCTTTTAGGAAAAATTAGCAATAAAATAAAAACTTAGGAAAGAAAACGACTTGATAAGGAAAGATTTCTAGCTTGTGACATGTGTTAGTATTGAAACACTATTTATATCCAAAGGAAATAGAGCAGACATAAAGAAGGAAAATCATATATTACAGTAACATTATACTACAGTGGAAATATCAAATATACTTTCAACGAAGATAAGTTTTGCACTGTATTTTTGCACTGTCTAACAGTACATGTACTGGTGTACTTCCTACAGTCTCAGTTATTAAGTGCCAATAGAAGACTCAGAGCTTCAGCATTTGACTGGGATCATGAAAAGGTATACAAAATACACTTTTTATTTTCTTTCAATTCCTTACATTTAACAAAATGTGTACCTTTTGTAAAATTTGTGCTTTTTCTTTTCTTTTTTTGACACTGTAGTCCAGAACATTTTTTTAGTGATGAATTCTATGTTTTCTGCAATTATTTAATTATTTTTGACTGCTTTGTTGCTGTTATTATAAATTATTTTCAGAAGCAAAAATGGAAAAATGTTACAGGTAAAAAATGAAAAAACAGTTGAAAAGCATTAGTGGGTTATATATACAGTATGTGTGTGTAGTATACTATATATATATATATATATATATATATATATATATGTCTATATTTCTTCCTTGTACATGAAATTCATTTCCTTTCCTGTTGACAAAAGAGATTATACATGTTTTGTGAACAATTTATTTCCTAGAAGCAACATTAAACTAATATTTACGATGTTAAATGTCACCGAATAAAAGAGAAAGGTATTTCATGTCTCTTAGAGTAATAGAATTAAATGGGCCATTTATTTAGAATACACATCGAAATTCTTGGTGCATAGCATTGCTCAGCTAATTATGTACAAATAACCATAATAATTTTATAATGAATATATTATCTTTGAAATGTATTATCTTTGAAAATTATATTTACTATATCAAATACGTAAGTCTTTGGGGGAAAGTAGCACACTCCTAAAACTATGCTTACAAATTTTAAGATTAAGTAGTTATCGACTGTCTTTTAGTAGAAGAATTCTAAGGTCTTTTTGTGTTTCAAAATATACAATTTCCTAACGACTTGATTCACTAAAGCTTTGACACATTCTGAGATATTTTAATGATTTTATAGCAGTCAAAATTTTCCATTTACATTTTAAATGTTTGGGTAACTAATTTTAAGCACTTATAATTGACCAGAATAATACCATGCATACAGGAATGTACTTGCTGATAAATACATGACATAAAGCTTTCCAATCATAAACCTATTTAATGTGAATTTACATCAAAGTAAATGAAGTAAAAACTATAAATAAATGTAAATTTTGCAGGATAATAAATGTATTTATAATTCTGAGTCATAATACATTCTCTTAATTAGATATATAACCACATTTCAGCATATTTTATTAAAAATAATTTCTACAAATTATTGTAACTAGAAAAAAGTAATTTGATATAATCTACTTACATTAAAAATAGCCTCAAATTCTTTTCCACTTTGTTCATAGAAAGGCATGATCTTTCTTCTTACTTGGGAATTTGGACTTCATGCAACTACATCATTCAGCACTGTGATGTCACCGAGTTCAACTTAATTTTAACTCTTCTTTAAGGGAACTGTACATTCTGTGTGGATATCTTGGATCTCAAATCTACCATTGCACAAATCATGTAAAATATCTAACCACACTTTTTCCAAATTACGGTTCTAAAATATGAGAAACAAAATAAAATGATTTTTTGAAATGTCAAGTTTTGGGGGCAGCTTTTATTCCTTTTTTTTTCCAATACTGGGTATTGAACCCAGAACTTGATTTATGCTAGTAGTTGTCTCCTGAGCCATATCTTCACTAGGAGCAGTTTCTCTAAGACAAGGATAAGCAAAGTGCTTACCACAGCACATTCCAAAATACTCATCCATAAACACCAACATTTTAAGATAACGTTATTTGAATTATGTTTCTAAAAACAAACTTTAAGGTCTTTATGACTTTAAAGTAATTTATTCTTGTAAAAGACACTAACATATTAAATTTTGAGAAGAAAAGCTTGAATAAAACCTGATTTTAGTATCAAATAAGCTATTTTGAGTATTCAAAATGTTTTTAATTCAAAACTTGAAATGCATTGATTATCAAGAATACCCAGAATGTTTAATTATTAAAATAATCCAATGTATTTATATTTATTAAACTGGATATGTAACCAGTTTATCATTTGATATGGCTAATGCATGTAAGTCAAGCAAA
>RJWM01037302.1:0-17538 GCA_004363535.1 Dasyprocta punctata
TATGCCTCCCTCCTTAACTCATTCTTCACTCTCTGCTTCCTGGCTGCTCTGAGGTGAGCACCTATACTTCTGCTGTGCCCTGTGCCATGCACAGCTGAGTGTGGATTTAAACATGAGCCAAAATAAATCTCTCCTCCTTTAAGTTGCAGGTGTCTGGTATTTTGTTCTAGCAATGAGAAAGTGACTAAGACAGTCACAGAAAGGTGAAGTGTCACACAAATTGTAGCACGGGTGTATACAGCAGAACAGAAACACCAATGCAGCACTCAGAATTCCTAATCTAGATATACTAATTAAGATAACTCATAGTAAATAAAGAAATAATAAGTGATAATAGTTTACTTGCAGGGAAGAAAAATAAAGGGTGTAGTGTTGTCAAGTAGCAGTACTATGAGAGAAGCTGTAACAAAAAGAAAGGAATTCATATTGAAGACATTGTTTATTTGCAAATGATATTTAGTAGAACTGCTAGAAGCTACAAGAGATCTTTTTTTATTTTAAAGAGAGAAAGAAAAAATAAAACAATTTCAAACTAGCTAGTAGGACAGTAACACTAATTAATATATTGCATATTGTTATCCTCATAAAAATGATACAGAGCACAAGATATAGGCAAGAAAAATTGCCCAAACAATATTTGCACAGACCATTCTTTTCAAGGACCTCAGAGAAACTAGCAGTGTAACTACCTTATCTTATATACATATATTTTTTTCTTTTCCCTTCTTTCATTTACATTCCCCCATCCCAGTTTCTCTTTTCTTTTGAACATTTTCTTCCCAATTTGCAATATCTGGTGTACATTTGGATCTTATTTATTCACTCAGCTTCTCACACTACTGAGACCATACAACATTTATACATGTGGGTCTTATTTATTTCACTTATGAGTATGCTCTCGAGTTGCATCCATTTACCTATAAACCTCTCAAATTTATCCTTCTTTATGGCTGAGTAGTACACCATTATATTAAAAAAAAAAGTTTTTATCCAGTCCTCAGTTGATGGGCATTTGCATTGTTCACAAGATTTAGCTATTACAAATTGTGCTGCTGTAAAAATGGATGCACATATATTGCTGTAGTATGACATTTTTAATTCTTCTGGGAAAATAACCAGTAAGTAGGTGAATAGCTAGGTTAAATGGGACCTTTATCCTTGGCTTTTGAGGACTTCCCATACTAATTTCTGCACTGGTTGTACCAGTCTGCGCTCCTGCCAGCGGTGAAGTGTTTCTTTTTCCACACAGACCCTCCAGCATTTGTTATTGGCTGAGTTCTTGATGATAACCGTTCTTTCTGGAGTGAGCTGGAATCTCAGTGTTATTCTAATTTACATCTCTCTAATAACCAATGATGTTGAACATTTTTTCATGTGTTTATATTTGTCATGTGTATTTCTTCATCTGAGAAGTGTATATTCATCACAGATGCCCATTCTTCTATTGGGTCTTTCATTGGGGGGCCTCAGTTTTTTCAATTACTTATATGTTATAGATAGAAATCCTCTGAGGGACAACTGGCAATAATTTTTCCCATTCAATGGGTTGTCTTTTCACTCTGTGGGCAATTTCTGTTATTGCACAAAAGCTCAAGATACCAGGTGTTGATCCTTTGTAGTATTTCCTGTATGGTCTGGATTTTGTTCATGAAGTCTCTGCCTATACCTACAGTTTCAAGATTTCTGCCTATTTTCTCTTCCAGTAAATTTAGTGTTTCTGTTTTACCACTTTCATCTTTAACCCATTTTGACTTTAGTTTAATGAATGATGATAGACACAGGTCTAGTTTTGGTCTTGTATGTGGAGAGCCAATTTTTCCAGAACCATTTATTAAAGAGACACTCTTTCTTCCAATGAACCTGTTTGGCACCAGTTTCAAAGATAAGGTGTTTTGAGCGTGTTTGGAGTTGTGTCTGCATCATCTATTCTCCTCCACTGACCCTCAGGTCTGTTTTTAAGCCAATACCATGCTGATTTTATCACAGTAGCTTTATAATAAAATTTCAGGTCAAGGATTGTGATGCCCCCTGATTTGTCTTTGTTACCCAGAATTGCTTCTGATAGTCTAGGTCTCTTCTGGTTCCAAATGAATCTTAGGAATCTTTTGTCTAGTTCTGTGAGGTACATTAATGTTATTTTCATTGAGATTGCTTTAAATCTGTATAACGGTTTTGAGAGAACCACCTTTTCACTATTTTTGTTCTTCCTATTCATGAACAAGGAATATCCTTCCATTTTCTGATATACTTCTCAATCTCCTTTTGCAGAGTACTATAATTTTCAATATATAGATCATTTACAACCTTTGTTAAACGAATTCCTAGGTATTTCTTTTTTCTTTTTCTTCTCTTTTTTCTTTTTGCTTTCTTTTTTTTATGCTATTGTGAAGTCTGTGGTTTCCTTGATTTTTCTCTCTGTGAGTTTGTTGCTTGTGTACCGAAATGCTAATGATTCATGACGGCTGACTTTATATCCAGCTACAGTGCTGAATTTGGTTATTAAATCTACAAGCCTTTTGGTGGAATTATTGGGGTTTTCTATGCACAGTATCATGTCATCTGCCAATAATGATAATTAAACTTCCTCCTTTCCTATCCTTATCCTTTTATTTCTTTCTCTTGCCTAATTTCTCTGGCTAATGTTACCAGAACAATACTGAATAGGAGTAGTGATAGTGGACATTCAATGTTGTTTCTAATTTTAGGTGAAAGCTTTCAGTTTTTGATCATTTAGTATGATATTAGCTGTTACTTTGTCCTAGATGGCTTTAATCAGATTGAGAAAAAGACCATCTATTTCAATTTTCCAGAAGATTTTTATCATGAATGAATGTTGGACTTTTACAAATGCTTTTTCTGCATCTATTGAGATGATTACATAATTTTTGTTTTGGCTCTGTTAATATGGTATATTACATATATTGATTTGCATATGTTGAACCATCCCTGCATCCCTGGTATGAGATCTTCTTGGTCATGGTGTTCAGACTTCTTGATAATTGGCTGCATTCTGTTTGCTAGTATCTTATTGAGGATTTTTGTCTCTATGTTCATTAAAGAGATTGGTCTGTATTTTCCTTTTCAGTTGGGTTCTTTTCCACATTTGGAATCAGAGTAATACGTGCTTCCAGGAATGATTTTGGAAGTATTTCTTCCCTTTCAATTTCCTTAAAGAGTTTCACCATTAGTGGCATTAGTTCTTCTTTAAATTTCTTGTAAAATTCAACAGATTTTCTTTCAAGAGATTTCAAAGAGATTTCAAAACAAGATAATAGGAGATTAACAATGGTTAATATGAGCCGGGCGTGGTGGCACACGCCTTTAATCCCAGCACTCGGGAGGCTGAGGTAGGCGGAGCGTTGTGAGTTCGAGGCCTGGCTTGGGCTACAACGCGAGCGCAAGGCCGGCCTGAGCTACATAGTGCGACCCTGCCTCGAAAAACTAGGGCCCGGAGTTTGGCTCAGTGCCTTAAGCGCCTGCCCTGGCAGGCTTGAGGTTGTGAGTTCAATTCCTGGTGCCGCAAAAAAAAAAAAAAAAAACAATGGTTAATATGCAGCATATTGTTATCAAAGTATCAAAGTAGTTGCTCAGATTAGAGATCTATGCATGAAAAATTGATCAACTATAAGAAAAAACTTTTCAATTAATAGAAATTAGTAGTATAATTAACTTAGTTATCTTATTGTGTATATATTGCATACAAATTAACATATATATTATATTTTATTCTTACATATTATATGGATATCTGTATATTACATATTATATCTATATATAACTATATCTATATCTATATCTATCTATATATTTTATTCCCTTTTCTCTTTTCTTTTTCTCCATCCCAGTCATTCTTTCCTTTTGAGCAGTTTCTTCCACTTTCACAATATCTATTATACATTTTTTATCATATTTACTCTTTCACTTTCTTACACTAGGAAATAATATGTTAAAATATACAAGTCTGATGTATATCACTTATGAGTATGGTCTCCAGTTGTAAAACTCTCAAGATAATTTTTCTTCATAGCTGAATAGAATTCCATTGTATAAAGATACCACATTTTTCCCACTCCTCACTTGATGGACATTTGCATTGTTTCCAAGATTTAGCTATTATGAATCATGCTGCTATAAACATAGGTGCACACATATCACAGTGGTGTGATGTTTTTAATTCTTCTGGGAAAATACCCAGAAGGGAAATAGTTGGGTTGAATGGGACATCTAATCCTGCTTTTCTGAGGAATCACCACACTGATTTTCACAGTGTTTCTAAATGTCTACACTCCCACCAACTTTCCCTGAAGCCATACCAGCATTTCGTATAGGTTGATTTCTTCATGATAGCCATTCTTTCTGGAGAGAGGTGGAATCTAAGTGTTGGTTTAATTTGCATTTCTTGAATGACCAATGATGTTGAATATTTATTCATATATTATTTGCCATTTGTATTTCTTCATCTGAGAAGTATGTACTCATCTTACATGCCCATGCTTCGATTGGGTCTTTGAGTTTGGGGAGGGCTGATTTTTTCAATTCTTTATATGTTCTAGATATATGTCCTTTGGCTGAAGGAGAGTAGGCTAAGCTATTTCTCAATCTGTGGGTTTTCTTTTAACTCTGTTGATATTTTTTTGATGTGCAAAAACTTTTTATTATGTTCAGATTTGAGTTGATTGTTTGAAGTACTTCCCATGCAGTTTGGGTTTTATTCATGAACGCTCTGCCTACCCCTATGTCTCAAAGATTTCTACCTATTTTTTCTTCCAGTAGATTTGGTGTTTCTGTTTTAATATTTAGATCTCTCAGGCTATGGATATAGCTTAGCAGAATAAATGTCTGCCTGGCAAAGCACATGGTAATGAGTTTGATTCCTGGTTTGATTCCTGGCACCTAAAAAAAATTAGGTCTCTGATCAGGTTTTACTTTAGTTTACTGCATGGTGATAGACATGGATCTAATTTTAGTCTTTGGCATATGGAAAGCCAGTTTTTCCAGCACCATTTATGAAAGAGGCTATCTTTCTTCTAGCGAACATGTTTGGCACCTTTGCCAAAGATAACGGCTGCGTTTGGAGTTGTGTCTGAATCTTCTGATCTGTTCCACTGATCTTTACATCTGTGTTTTGTTTTGTTTTGTTTTGTTTTGTTTTGTTGCTTTGTTTTGTTTTGCAGTACCATGCTGATTTTATTGCAGTAGTTTTGTTGTATAATTTCAAGTCACGGATTGTGATGCCACCTGACTTGCCTTTGTTTTCCAGGATTGCCTTTGGTATGCTAGGTCTCTTCTGATTCCAAATGAATTCTAGGAATGTTCTTCTAGATCTGCAAGGTATGCTAATGGTATCTTATTGGGATTGCATTAAATCTATACAATAGTTTGGGGAGTATTGTCATTTTCTTCCTAACCATGAGCAAGAGATATCTTTCCTTTTTCTGATTTCTTTCTCAAACTCCTTTTTCAGAGTATTGTAATTTTCAATGTACAGATCTTTCGTTCCCTTCTTAGATTTATTCCTAAGGATTACAGTTTTTTTTTTTTTGTATGCCATTGCAAAGGGAATTGTTTCACTAATTTGTCTCTCTGTGAGTTTGTTGTTTGCGTGTAGAAATAGTATTGATTTTTGAGTGCTGACTTTTTATCCAGCTAGATTACTGAATTTGCTTATTAAATCTAACAGTCCTTAAGTGGAGTTTTTGGGGTCTTCTATGTTGAGTATCATGCAAATTATGATCATTTGATTCTTCCTTTCCTATCGTTACTCCTTTTATTTCTCTCACACTTGTCTAATTATTCTGGCTAATGTTTCTAGAATAGTACTGAATAGGAGTGGTGATAGTGGACATCATTGTCTTGCTCCTGATTTTAGAGTGACAGTTTTCAGTTTTTGTTCATTTAGTATGATGTTGGCTGTTGGCTTGTCATAGATGACTTTTATGAAATTGAGGCAAAGACCATCTATCCCAATTTTCTGTAGAGTTATCATGAATGAGTACTGGACTTGATCAAAAGTTTTTCCTGCATCTATGGAGATGATCATATGATTTTTGTCCTTAGCTCTGTCATTATGGTGCATTATGCTTATTGATTTGCATATGTTGAACCATCCCTGCATACCTGGGGTGAATCCCTCTTGGTCAGTATATAACCTTCTATAGTAAATTGTAAGAGATTATTGCTGTTGTTATTATTATTTTGTCTTTTTTTTTTTTTTTTTTTTTGTCTTTTTGAGACAGGATTTCACTGTGCAGCTCAGCCTGGGTTTGAACACTTTTTTAGCACAGGCTGGCCTTGAACTCACAGCTACCACCAGACTCAGCCACCCAAGTGCTAGGATTACTGGAATGTACCACCACACCTGTCTCTTCTTTAATTTCATCTGTGACCCATTGTTATTCAGGAGCATGTTATTTAATTTCCATGTGTTTATGTGGTTTTTGCAGTTTCTTTTGCTAATAATTTTCCATTTCATTGTACTATGGTCAGATAATGTGCAATGGATAATTTCAATTCCTTTGCATTTACCTAGGCGTGTTCTGTGGGCTACTGTATGGTCTATTTTAGAAAACATCTCATGTGCAGCCGACAGAAATGTGTAACCTGATGTTTTTGGGTGGAACATTCTCTAAATGTCTATTAAGATCATTCGTTCATAAGTTTGGTTCCATTCTGTTATTTCCTTGCTGATTTTTTATGTAGTTCATTTATCTCATTGTGATAATGGGGTATTAAGGTCCCTTGTTACAATTGTGTTATTGCCTATTTGATTTTTCATGTTTAGTAATATTTGTCTTACATAGTTGAGCGCTCCTGTATTTGGTGCATATATGTATTCATGATTACTTTCTCTTCCTCTTAAAGTTTCCCCCTAACATGTATGTTGTGACGTTCTTTGTCTTTTGATCATTCTTGGTTTGAAATTCACATTATCTGCCAAAAGAATAGCTAATCCGGCTTTTTTCTGAGTTCCTGTCACATGAAATACTGTTTTTCATCCTTTGATTTTCAGAGTTTCTTTGAATTAAATGTGTTTCTTGTATAAAGCAATGTTGGATCTCATTTCTTGATCCATTCTGCAAATCTGTTTCTTTTTATTGGTGAACTGAGGCCATTTACATTGATGGTAATAACTGATATATATTAGTTTGTCTTTGTCATGCTATTTTCCTGCTGTTGGTTTCCTACTGTGTCTCTCTGTTTAATTGTTTTCCTTGTTTGGTGGTTTCTTTCTGTTGTTATTCTTGGAATTGTGTTCATTTTTGTCTCTGTCTAGAATATCTTTCAGTATCCATTTTTTGTTTGTTTGTTTTTGTTTTTTTGTGGCACCAGGGATCAAACTCACAGCCTCTCGCCTGCCAGACAGGCGCTTAAGCCACTGAGCCAAGTTTTTTGAGGCAAGGTCACACTATGTAGCTCTGCCCGGCCCTGCGCTCACATTGTAGCCCAGGCCAGCCTCGAACTCACAATGCTCCGCCTACCTCAGCCTCCCGAGTGCTGAGATTAAAGGCGTGCGCCACCATGCCCAGCTTTCAGTATCCATTATAGTGTTGATTTGGTGGCAATAACATTAGCATTTTCTTTAGCAATAACAATAGCATCAAGCACAGATTAGAAACTAACAAACTGTGGTAGCTGTTAATTTTGTACCTTAAACCATAGAAACAAAATATACAATTATATAACAGAACTGATTGTAAATTGGGAGTTGTATTCAAAGTGTATTCCCTTGGTAGACTGGTTTTACCCTACGGTGGGGAGATTTAAGAAGGATAGTAGATAAAACAAAGATAATTGAAAAGAAAGTTGAAGCAAGGGTGAAGGACAAAGGAGGATCATGTAAACTTTGGAAAACTAGAGGAATGAGCAGAAGAGAAAGAATGAGGGAGTATGTAAGGGATTATCTGAACTTAATCTCTGAGTTTGGGGGATGGGATTAATTTTCTGTGGCTGGAGTCCTCCCCAGGCATTTAGAAAAGAAAAAAGAAAAAGAAAGAAATAAAAAGAGAGAGAGAAAACAGAGGCATTTCCACCCACCTGCTTCTATTCTGTGTGTCTTTGCCCCCAAGCACAATGCTGGTCCACCAAATTTACCACTTGTTGGTTTCTTTGAATTTTTTATACCACTAGTCCTGCCTTTCAGTCTTGTGCAACCTACTTCATTTGTGTTCTCTCTGATATCTGGGGCTTCTGGAGTGGTTTGCCTCAGTCATGGCAGCAGTGAGAGAAAGGTCCATTCTCTAGGCCTTCTGGCATGGTTCGCCTGAGTCGCAGCTGCTGGGATGGTGATGGGAGGGGCTCATGCTGTTCACCTGTGTTGCATGGTGAAGATGGCAATGGGATGGGCCCATGCTATTCACCTGCAGTAAGGAAAAGATGGTGATGGGTGTGGGACCACACTGTTCATCTGGGTTGTGTTATTAGCTACTTTTAATATTCTGTTCTTTTGCTGAATTTCTGGAATCTTGATTATTACATGCCTTATTATTTATTTAAATTTATTTTGGTCATGGCTATTTGTAGTTCTACACAGTTTATTTATTTGTATGTCAAATTCTTTATCCATGTTTGGGAAGCCTTCTGCCATTATTTCTGTGAAGAGATTTTTTTTTATCTTTTGCTCCAGTTCTGATTTTCTCAATGAATCCAATCAATTTATGTTTTTCTTCTTTGCTTCATCTTGCATCTGTTGGATTGATTTTTTTCATAGTCTCTTGCTATTTTTAAGATATCTCTCATTTTATGATTGCTAGCCTCAATCCTATTGCCTTGGTTACTTTTCTCTCATTGCTGAGACAAAATACCTGTTCCCCAAAATGAAGGAAGGAAAGTTTTATTTCTTATAGTTTTTGGAGGTTTCAGTCCATATTCAGTTGGCTCCATGGCAGGGTGGCATGGCTGAGGGGCAGCCATTCATGGAAGCTGCAAACAGCAAGAGCAAAAAGGGCAAAAGAGAGAAAAACATACCTACTTTCAGCCCTTACATTGTATGCTGGCTCCACCCCAGGGCAGGTGCAGCTTTCACACTGCCAATCCCAGCGCTAGACAATGAACCAATCACAAATGCTAGATTCAGCCACCTCTATGACTGTATGAGGCTTGGGGGGCCACCTAGACACAAATCATAACAACTGTCTTTTAGATCTGATATTCTAACCTCGTCTTCATTCAGTCTGTTGTGTGTACTTTTAATGAAGTTTTTAATCCCCTGGAGTTCAGTTTCTATCTGTTAAAAAATTCTATTTCTTTCTTAGGTTGAGCTTTCATGATTTCCATTGCTTTCCTGAGATTGTCAATTTTTTTAACCTGTGTATGCTTTAATGTCATTAATTTTGTCATTTCTTTTTGCACCTTAGAGATTTTTTCTATAGCCTCTTCTACTTGTTTTTTTTTTTTTTTTCACTTCTTTTGCTATCATTTCAGAAATTTCCAGTGGTTAGCTTCTGATTTCCTCTATCATATTGTACTATAGGTTTGTCCTGGGCAGGCTGGGGGTATGGGGTTGAATTTTGCTTTTGTGTCTTGTCATTTTCTGTTTGCTACTTTTTGTATTGCTTTGTTTTCTATTTTGATGCTTATAGGTTTCTTATAGCTTTATCCCTAGTATCAAGGTAGATATTTTACCCCTAGTGTCAAGGTTTTCCTAGAAAATGGCTGTTCCACAAGTATATCTTCTAGATGTAGATGACTCTTGGTCTTTGTGTCTATGCAAAGAACAGGCTTTCCCAATGTTTTGAGGATAAGAAGTTGTTTCCTATTTGATTTGGCATCAGTCCTTTGGTACTGGATTATGGTGATGGTAATGATTCCATACAATTACAATGTTGTTTCACAGAAGAGAAAAACTGATTATTGCAGGTATGGTATGCTGGCTAAAGTAGTACAGTGGATAATAACAATAGTCTCAATTGTAGCATGGCTTCAATCTGTGGTAACTATTAGCCTGACACGTTTAACCACAGGAGCAAATTCTACAGTTAATAACAGAATCCAGCATATATACAAGGAACCTAAATGCAATGATTTTCCCTTTTGGTGGAATGCATTTACCTTATCATGGGGGGACTAAGAGAGATGGGGGCAAGATAAAGAGATGACTGAGGTATTATATAGCAGGAGCAAGGCTGGAGGGCATAGGTTGATCACCCACGTTTTGGGAAACTGGAAGACAGAAGAGGGAAAGAATGGAAGATAAAGCAAAAGAGTATTGAAGTGAACAGGGCAAAGAAAAGACAAAGTTTATTCACATAAAAGGATCATAAAATCAAGCAAGATAGTTGGTAAAAGAGAATTAGAAAACAGGTAGATGAAAACATAAAGGCAGGTAATAAATCTAAGTCATTAAAGACAGAGAAAAGGGAAAAGGAGAGAAAAGAGGCTATCTTTGCCTCTCAAGAACATACTTCCCAGGCCAGGCATGGTAGCACATGCAGCATTCAGAAGGTTGAGGCAAGCAGATTGCCATGACTTTAAGACCAGCCTGCACTACATAGTGAATTCAAGGCCTGCCTACACTACATGGCAAGACCCTGTCTCAAAAAACTAAAAAAAAAAAAAAAAGAATATATATATATGTGTGTGTGTGTGTGTGTGTGTGTGTGTGTGTGTGTGTGTATTTCCTGGTTTCTAGAGAAACAAGGCTTTATTGTACTTCATGAATTTTGCATCTTTTCACCCCTTTCTAGATACAGTCTCAAGGTTGTGAGTAAAGACTCCCAGACTATTCCAAGAAAAATGGCTAAGGATGTTTCCTAAGACAAGAAACTAGAAATCTTCCAAAGGATCTTAAACTTGAGTGGAGAATCCAATATTGAAACATTAGTGGACTGGAAGTATAAGTCAGTGATGAAATGCTTGCCTAACACGTGCAAGACCCTGAGTTCAAGTCTCAGCACTGCATTCACAGACAAAAACCTATCTAATATATTGCCAAAACTGACATGAGTAGTAATACATTCATAAAATAAATTTATCCAAAACATATTCAATATTTCAATGTGGTAAACTGCAAAATAATCCTGAAAGAAATTAGAGAACTATGCTAACAGATATAGTATATTCATGGATCAGAAAATTCAGTACTTATAAGACATGGATTATCCCTAAGTTTACCTAAAGATTCACTATAATCTCATTAAAAATTGCAACAGGCTTTTGCATAAATTGATGGGCTAAGCTTAAAAGGTATATAAAAGTATGTAAAAATCTAAAACATATTAAAAAAGAAAAAGCTTTGGAGGACTTGCACTTTCTAACTTCAAGAACAAAAATTAATACTAATCACACCAACTGGTTCTACCTTAAAGATAATCAAATAGATTATAATGGAATATACAATTCATACATAGACCTATAGTTACGTAGGCAATTGATTTTCAACAGTGGCAAGTGCAATTCAATATAAAAAGGAAAATCTTTTCAGCAAATAGTGTTCAAGTTATGGGATGTCTGTATTGAAAAATGAATCTTGGCCTCTAACACACAGAAAGTCAGATGATATGGAAAATATCCTGTAAGATTTCACCTATATGAAGTCCAAGAGTAGAAAAAAATCATCTCTGGTGATAAAAAATCAGAAAGCAGTTGCATCCCAGAGGAGGAATTATTTGGAACGATATATTGCAAAATATTCTGCAGCATTGGAAATATTCTCTATCATGATTAGAACTATGGTTGCCTAAGCATGAGGTTTTTCAAAATTTACCAAACCATACATTCAAAATCTATGAGATATTTGTAAATTAAACCCCAGTATTGATTGCTGGTATAAAAAGATGCAGAGAAAGAAAAAAATGTCATTTAAAAGTGTAATTTCTATACATAATAATATCAAAAGTTTTTGCATCAAAAGTTTTAAATTTAGAGCCTTAATTGCTCTTTTTATGAATACTATTTTTAGTATTACATTACTCTCACACTTTAATAAAACCCATTTGATTTTTTTTCCTTTTAGTGTTTAACAGTCTTCTAGCTAAGCATCCTCTTCTATGACATGTATTATGCAGGCACTGTACTGAATTATAGAAAGTAAATAGTTCTAACTCCAATTTCACGGTGTTTAAAAATAAAGGCTTCTAGAAACCGTGTGAACAAATTAAACATGGGTTAATAGTGCAGAGGGTAAAGACAGGAACAGTCAGAATTTAATAAGTGATCCACAGGGTTCATTAGCATGGAGCAGAGTTTATCAGAAGACATTTTTAGAACCTAATTAACCAAACTCCTGTCAAATAGGTGCATTTGATAATATGACTCCATACTGAATTTAAACATCAGCATTAATTAACCCTCTAATTTATACATTTCCCAGCCATATGAGCAACATTCATCACATAACTCAAAAAAAAGTCACAATATCAATGGAAATAAATTAAATAGCAAATGCAGGTGAAATGGTGTGATCCTCTGACCTATCCCATTTTAAATTCGTTTTTATAAGTGTACATAAGGAAAAAAAGTTGAGTAGCAGTATATTACAGAGAAAAAAACTTTTAAATTAATAAGTGTACATTGTTTTCCTAGTTTTTCCACTATTACAATATATGATTTCTATGAGTTACATTAGCTATCTCCACTTCTGCATCTCTAAAATAAACATAATTCCTACAAAATGATCTCAAAGTTCCCTTCCACCCCTAAAATTCTTGACATACAGTTCATGTTTCATTTATGTATGTATAGATATAAATACATATATATTTTTTCATATTTGCACAGTAGTTATTCATTTTTTCTATAAAGAATCAGAGTAATTATTTGAGTTGTTTAGGTCATGCAATCTGTTACAACATCTCAAAGCAGTCATTCTAACATAAAAACAGTCATCAGCTATAAGTAAATTAGCTTGGCTGTGTTCAAACAAAATTTTACTCATGGACACAGACTTTTGAATTTAATATAATTTTCATGTGTCATGAAATAGCATTCTTTTAATTGATTTTTAACCATTTAAAAATACCAAAATTTGAGGATCCACCCCGCTGGGCCCCAGCAGCTCCGGCTCCGACCACGAGACAACTGATCTGTCCTCTGGGGGACTGGGCGACCTGCGCGGACCCCCGGAGGAGAACGAAAATGGGCGCTTCCAGGACCCATCCCACTGGCGAACACCACCCCACCCCCACCCCCATCCCCGGCAGTAAGCAACCTGCTGGTTCGGAAGTCTGGCTAAATTGACAGCAACTAAGGAACATTAAACAACTAAACACTAGTATTGTTTCGTACATTTTGCAGGCCTCCGGCTGAGCATCTCTTTGGAAGATGACAGTAGGCAATGTAGCAAATATGGGGGATCCTCTTCTGTCTTGTCTCACTGTTTTGCTTTACTCTGATCATTATTATTATTTTTTTGCTTTATTTTATATTCTGTTTTTATTGGTTTTATTCTGTGTTGTTTTTGTTTCAATTCTACTATACCTGTTGGAATGGTCAGCTATTCTGAAGATAACAAGGTATACTATAGTAGCTATTGTATTCACATTATCTTTCTTTGAAGTTCTGTACCAGTTCTACTGCTTTGTTTTGATTGACTTTGTTCTGTTATGTTCTGTTGGATTTTACTATCTTTAAAATAAAAAAATAAAATAAGAAATAAATACAAAAATTTCTAGCCTGCAAACTCTACAGAAGCAAAGGGAAATCTACAATTTGTTTCAGCTATGTTAGTATATGCCAGCACAGCAAGGCATAATAAAGGCACCCACCTGCATTTCCCAACTACAGCATGGATATTTATTTGTTTGTTCAAACAAATAGCTACATCTCAAAATATTCATATAACCAAAACAATCACTTGCAATGTATGGATTGAGCTACAAGTCCACTTCCATCAAAATATCGTTACCACTTACTATCCAGGGAGGATTGGTTCCAAGACCCCCGTAGATACCAAAATCTGAGTCTGCTTGAATTCTATATGTAAAATGGTATAATATTTGTATATAACATGAATATTCCCTGCTATATGCTTTGAATCATTTCTAGATTACATAATACCTAATATAATATCAATATAATATAAATAGCAGCTATACTATATAAAATAAATAATATTAAGTACAGATATGAATTTTTTAAATTTTTTCTATCCAAAGTTGGTTGGAAAGGAGGGACAAGGGAAAAATAGAAAGAATGGAAACAATGCTTTTGTAAATAAGGAGGGCAAGAAGGGTCGAAGGTAAGGGATACACTGGAGAAAAAGAAGATGCAAGATATATCACGTACAGGTACAAATTCCCTATGATGAATGTCATCATTATGTATTGCTAAAATATATCAATAAAATAAAAAATACGTAACGTGGATTAAAGAAAGATCAATATTTTTGTTAAAAAAAGAAAGTTGGTTTGGTCAGCAGGTAGAAAACCTGAAGATAAGGAGGATTGACTGCCACACTTTTATGATTTCACACTTTTGTAAATTAAATTATTGGACTCAATTCTTTGCCTTCCAAGCATATACATGCTTTGTAAGCCTTCCACTAAAATAAGGATACATTTTTTTACCCTTTGACTTTGGGCTTATGTGTTTTGTTTTGGACAATATTACATTGCAAAATGTGATGCAGAAATTTGAATAACATTCATGTAGCTCAGTTTGTCTTCTTGCACCTTTACCATCATTATTAAAAGAACATTTCCTAGAGAGTTTGCATCCTCCAAATAGAGTAACAACACAAATCTGATCAAATCCTGTAGGATTTGATGTGAAGCAGAGCTTCTCAATCCTACCTAACTGCAGATCTGTGAAAACAAATTATTTGTGATCGACAAACTCTAAAATGGCCCTGAATTATCTTTACCTCCTGGTGATTGCCCTCATATAATCTGCTTCCCTGAGTATGGACAGGCCTAGGACTTGCTTTTGACAAGAGAATGCACCAAAGATGATATGATCGAGCCAGGCGTGGTGGCGCACGCCTTTAATCCCACCACTCGGGAGGCTGAGGTAGGAGGAGCGTTGTGAATTCGAGGCCAGCTTGGGCTACAACGTGAGCGCAAGGCCGGCCTGAGCTACACAGTGCGACCCTACCTCAAAAAAACCAGGGCCGGAAGTTTGGCTCAGTGACTTAAGCGCCTGTCTGTCTGGCAGGTGCGAGGTCATGAGTTCAATCACTGGTGCCGCAAAAAAAAAAAAGATGATATGATGTCATGCTATACTATTTAAGACTGTGACTTTCATCTTGTTAACAGACTTTGTCTATTGCTTTCTCAGCTGGAATGGTTTGGTGAAGCAGGCTGCCATGTTGGGGCAAGGGAATGAAGGAAGCCTGCTGTCAACAGCCAGCGTGTGAGCCTGGGAGTAGATCTCTACCCAGTCACTCTCTCAGATGAGAACCCGTACCTGGCCAACACTTGGATTACAACTTCATGAGAAATTCTGAAGCAGAAAATCCACTCATACTATGTACAGATTCCTGCCATAAAGGATAGTACACAGTGACATGGAAATAAACTGCCTCCCTAAGGACACTCTGGGGGACCACTATGCTAACTAACACTGCAGCGTGCCAAACTTTTATGGATCAAAAATACATTTGCTATCTTTCATACATCACTTTACTTTTGTATTTTATTGTCTGTATTGTTTTGTCATTATTCGTAATTAAATTTAATCCTAATGCAAATTATATCATATTGTAGTTTTATGTTTGTTTTCACCTTTCTTAAAATTTAAAAATGGCCATCAAAGCCTCAAATACTGACAAAACTATTAGATAAATATAAGAAGGAATGCTTTTATTCACCTGAGTTCTCTAGAAAACAGAACTTGAGGAAAGGATTAAGGGCTGTTGGTTATTTTTATACGTTCAATCCCAGGACAGGGAAAGTAGGGAAAAGAGATGTTAGACAATAAAGGATGAGAACTAAAGGTGATGTATTACCACATTGATCACTGCTTTACAATAAGCCATAAGAAGGTATAATAAGAAGTGTGTCACTGAGCCATGTGGGACATCTTAAAATAGCCTCTACAGATTAACCATGTTTCAAGCAGCCTATAGGAGGGAAGAAGGAGAGAATATTCATATATGTGCTCCAACATTCTCCCCTTACACAACTGACTCTCTTCTGGTTGAATCATCTGGCTCCTTTGATATAGCTTAGGAAGTTAGAGCTTACACACTGTAGCATCATATTTCTCTCAACCTGAAAAGTAGAGAAACTGGAAAAATAAGTGTAGCTACTAAATCTGGCATGTGACAGTAGCCAGGGAGGGGGACCCAGGACTTCCAGGTAAGTAATTATGTGATCTTAGCAAGAAATGCTTCAATCAATAAACCTACCAGTAGTTTCTAGTTTATTTATGATTACTAACTCAGACTTCAGACATGCCTAAATCGCCAAACATCTCAAAGTTGACATTTGCAGTACTCTACATATGCATACAATCGTACCTATGAATTTAGTTCTATTTGCTTTAGTTGCTTGATGTCCAACCCTGGGCCTATACTGAGCTTTGCCCTTGCAGGTCATAAATCATGTCCTAAACATACAAAACTAGAATAACACAGAAGATGAGCAAATCACAGATTAACCTTAAAAAAGGCAACACCCTAACATCCAAGCAAAGAAGACACATTCAATCATTTTTGTTTATTATTTTTACTTTTTGGGAGCAAAGACATCTGTCTCTGATTCTCAGAATTGCTTCCCCTTGGAAGACTGCAATCTTGCTTGCAAATTTAAATTCCAGACTGGTTGATGGCTAAAGAAGTACAATGAAGAGATAATTAGACTAGTATTTTTGAGAAAAAAATCGATAGGCAAGTCTAAGGTACAGAAAAGGGTTTGTGTCTCACACGGTTGCACCAGATATTCTAAAAGGAGAAGTGGGTACAGGATACAGAAAATTAGTGGTGTATATTGCTTAACTTACCACATGAAGGTCACAGTTCAGATAAAATGGGTTCAATTTTGACAGATATTAGACTTTATCTTGGATAACACAATGAAGAACCTCCCTATTTTTCATAGTTCATCCCCAGAAGCAGAGATTTTAAGAAGTGGCTGCCATTCCATGAGTTCCATTGTTCCTTTACCACTTGTGGTTGCTATTGAAAGCTCCTGGCTTGTGGCTAACTTGAGATCCAAGACCTTTTAAAAAATTTCTTTTTCAGAAGTACAAAATTTTTGTTTTTGGAATGTTTTCTTTTCCCAAGATGAAGGAAATTAACCATTCTAGACAGTTTACTTAGGGAAAAATGACAGGATTTTCTTATCCTTTTGTTACTAGATCTAAAAACATGTTTAGTCTCAGTTCAACAATATACTGGTTTGATTTGAGCAAGTTCCATAAATATTTAGAAATTCAATTTTCTAACCTCTTAAAACAAATTAATAATACTGTTACACAATAACTTTCAAACTGGCTGTTGGGCCGAGCTTGCGGACAGAACCAGGGTCGGGTCCGCGTCCCGCGCGGTGCCCAGCACAGCTCCCTGGGACCGGGAGGCCTTCGCCCCCACCCAGTAAAGGAGGAGACTCCACCTGCACGCCCCGGGAGGCTGTCCTTCCTTGCTGAGCACGGGACCCAGCCAAT
>RJWM01037303.1:0-16804 GCA_004363535.1 Dasyprocta punctata
GATTTAGTCTTTTCTTCTCCAAGCATTTCTCTTCTGTCTTAATAGAATACACACAGAGAGGGTGTCTTGGTTACTTTTATCTTGTTGCTGGGACAAAATACCTGACACCCAAAGTTGAGGAAGGAAAGATTTCCTTAGCCGACTGTGTGTGGAGGTTTCAGTCCATGATCAGCTGGCTCCAAGGCGGGGTGCCATGGTACAGGGGCAACACTTCAAGGCAACTGGAAAGCAGCAAAAACAGCAAGAGCAAAAGGGAGGAGAACAAGCCTCTTTCCCCCCCCCTTATACTGTAAGCAGGCTACCTGCCCTGGGGCGGGTGGACGACTGACACCATCCCCGTCCTCCTCCTGCACGGCTCAGGATGTTTACAAAGTGAGGACCCTGGCCCTCTGTTGCGTGGCAAGGTTAAACTTCTAAACTTCTCAAGTCAACACAGTGAACAGCATCCTAGAGGTAAGGGCATGTTCTCTACACCCTAGGATGTAGCACTGCCAGTTACTTAGTTAAGTGTCTAAACTTCTCAAGTTGACACAGTGTATCAACCACTTGACAGAAGTTCACTAATAGGATTCCTTCCCTGTTCCACTTAAAAGCTACATTTTGCCCTCCAAGAAGTCTAATTTAGGTTCCAGTGTTGTCCCCAAACAGTGTCACCCTCCTCAAACCAGTGGGTTAACACTGGATGAAACAGGATGACTCACTTTTTCTAAGCAGCCCAAACAAAGTAGGTTTTGATTCTACCAACCCTGAGCAAACACGATCCTCCTTCTTACCGTGCAAGACACATTTCATGCGAGAAGTCGTTCAACTTGACTGAGAAAGAGGGACCCCAGCCATGAGGACCAGGAGACATTTCTCTGTGCAGTTTTGCTTTTAGAAAGGGGGTAATTTTCAATCCTTTCATCCTTAGCATCATGTTCTTAGTAATGAGACCTTAGAATTTTTCACTTCGGTTTTATTAATTGCTTTCTTTAACGACTAACATGGACTTTTAAGAATAGAACCATAATGTTCATTTGATTTCTTCCAATGTGATTTATAACCTGAGCTGGGCAAGGTGGCACATGCCTGTAATCCCAGGACTCAGGGGGCTGAAGCAGGAGGATTGCTGTCAACTTGAGGCCAACCTGGCTACTTGCTGAGTATTCAGTGATGGGCTTCTTTAGGAAAAACCCTTGTCCACCCTCGTCTGGCCTTCACTCTCCTGGAGACGCAGAGTCAGGCAGGCCTCCAGGCTCAGTCCCTTGACCGTTTCTCATGGCCTCACCTCATTCTCAGGTGACCGGGTCCCTGAGGTTCCCCCGGTTTGTGAGCTGCAGACCGCAGCAGCCTGGCCTTCCCTGCTGCTGCCGCTGGGGCCCTGGGGGACCCTGTCTCGGTCTGAACCAGGGGCCTCAGATGAGGAGCTGCTGGGATCTAAGCCTGGGAGCAGGGACACCAAGGGTCGGTGGCACAGAGTGAGGCTCTGGATTTGTTCTGCCGACCCCCGGGCCCGCTCTGTCACCTCTGTCCGCTCCTTCAGGGCAGCCTGGGCGACCTCGCTGGGAAGACCCAGGCTGCAGAGGAAGGGGTGGCGGCTGCTGAAGGCGATGGCATTTCCCGGCTTCCTTCCCAGCACCAGCCCGGTGTCTGACCCAGGGCGATGGCGGGAGCCCTGGGAACAGCTTGCAGCAACTTCTCACTGGCATCTTAGAAAGCTGGCCCGACCTCGCTAGGGCCTTCAATGGGGAAAAGAGCTGACCGAAGGTCTCCGCAGATCCGGTTTGGAAACCAGAGGATGGGATCCGGTTTGGAAACCAGAGGGCCCTGGGATTTCAACCTTCAGAGCTCCTCTCCCTCCTCACCTGTCCCGCTCTGCCCGTCCCGGGTGGGCTGGGCTGCTGTGGGCTGAGATCTGCGGCGGGCTCGGTGGCCGCAGGCCCTGCCGGCTGAGCTGGCGGTGGGAGTTGGGAGAAGCTGCCGTAGCTGTGTGTCCCAAGCTGTGTCCTGCCCCACGAGGCAGACAGTGGGTGCCGGCTGGAGCAGCAGGACTAGCTGCTTACAGAAGCCCAAACAGAGTGGTCGAATTATGCCAACCCTGAGCAAACATGGCCCTTCTTACCAAAAAGTTAGCTCCGTGTCGCTTAAGTTAGCTCCGTGTCGCTTAAGAGTTCCTTAGAGTGCTTTGCTACTGAAGGGCTTTTAAAGTGTACCTTAAAAGAGGAATTCTTTCTGTGTGTGGTGGCACACACCTGTGACCCTGGAAGGCTGAGGCAGGAGGATCTAAGGGTTTGAGGCTGTCCCGGGCTACACAGTGAGTTCAAGGGCAGCCAGAAACCGCATAGAGAAACTGTGTCTCAAAAAACTAAAAACAAACCAAGAAAAAGAGGCATCCTCTCCAGTTAACCCAACCTCCCCTAACGTGTCCTCCTTCTGTCTGTCTCTTCTCCCACACCCTTCCCGGACCGGTCGGCACAGTGCTCTTTTAATCCGGTGTAAGAACCTCGGGTTTCAAATCCATGGAATCTAAGTTGTCTTGCAGCTGTGTGCTGCCGCCATGTCGGGGTCTCGGTCTGCATTCGCCTCTGCGGTGCAGGGGGTGGCAGACCACGGAGGTGGAGGAGCAGCGGGGAAGGCTCACGAGTTCCTTCATGTAAAGATTTGGGCAGAGCGGGTGACGGGCGCTGTGTGAAAACCCAGCCATCAAGCTGCTGTGGAGTGCTGATTAAAGGCATAACAAGAATGCAGCAGATGATGAGATTTCAGTCTGGGATGGTCGTTTCCTGAAGTTGGGAATTCTGGGGTGAGCCCTGGATGGACGTCAGATGGGACGCGTTGACCTGTGGATACCTGGGAGATGATGATGAGGTGGCCACGCCCACCGGGCAGCTGGCTGTTCAGGAGGGACACTGAGGAAGGAGACCGTGCCTGGACATTTCTGTGTGTGTTTTAAATTCCTTATTCATGGGCGACACAGGTGCTGGAGGACGGGAATGAGCACGGGAGCCTGGCACGGAGAGCTCAGGACAAGAGCGTTTGGAAGCCGTGGCCTCAGACTCAGAGCTGCCGGACGCTTGCATCATGGGTAGCAAAATGATCAGGAAGGGCTGGAAAGCAGTGCTGGGGTGCATTCCTGTGTCAGAGGTGATCTTCCTCTGCTGATTTAGGAGAGCTGGGGAGGTGGCAGCCAGCACGCTGCAGTTGAAAAGTGAAGGTGAAATACAGCCTGCCTTTGAGAAGGAAAGGAGAGAGAAGTGGCAGACTGAAAATGTACCTGTAAGAACTGGAAAATCTAATCAAAGTTAAGAATCAAAGCCGGCATTTCTAAAATCTGGGACTTAGACCCCCAGCAATCCTTTGACATCGCACATTGCGGTTGGGAGTTCTGTGAGTGTGACCGAGGCTCCTGTGCTGGAATGTGACCTCAGGGTCCCTGTACTGAGAAGAAGTGGGTCTTTGCGAGTTAAGGCTAAGTGGGAGGCTGTTAGGTTATTGGCACCGCACCCTCAGGAGGGATTAATGTAGTTCCCAAAACGCGAGGTTAGTTCTCTTGAGAGGGGGCAAGGCTGCCCGTGTACGTGGCCCCGTCTGCATGCAGCCCGTCCCTTTCCTCTGCTCTGCCATGTGCTGCTGCCAGGGGGCCCCCCCAGGGTGCTGGCACCATGCTGTTTGTACCCCCCAGCCACCAGAATCACAGGCTAGTGACATCACTCTTGCTCACAAAGTACTTGGTCTCCAGTATTTTGTTATAGCAGCCACACAAAATGGGCTAAGACCATACAGTCCTGCTTAAAGGATCAGACTGTATCCCTGGCCCCATGGGAGTATGGGCACATTGTTAGGACAAGAGCAGTGTCTATTTTATTCGTCGAAGAATCCTTAACTACCTTCCTCCTTCTCCCTCAATGGGTTTCACACTTAGTAGAGCCTTGAGAAATGTTTACTGAATGATCCCAGAGGGGCTGGAAGGTGGATACATAGCCCCGCATGGACACCTAGGATGGAGCATCTCTTCCTCAAGGAAGTCTGCCTTGAATGGGGGACTTCTCCGAATTTGCCTGTTCTCACAGTGCTGTCGAGTGTAGACTAATGGCTAAGCATCAAACCTGGGAGCAGCTGTAAGTACTCAAACATTTTTTTTGGTCTGTGTGTGGTGCTGGGGATCAAACCCAGGGCCTCATGCATGCAAGGCAAGAGCTCTACCACTGAGCCACGCCCCAGCCCCAAGCACTCAAACCTTGACACATGAAAGAGAGGTACATAACAGGGCGATCGTACCCTGTTGAGTGCTGTAGAGATTAAATTTTGGCTAAGGATTGCACACTCATTACAGCAGGAGATGAAAGCTCGAGTTCTCCCAGAGGAAGGGAAACTGGGCCAGCATCTGTTGACCCTCTGTATGCCGTGCACGGTGTTGGGTGCTGGTGCTGCAGAAAGGGTTAAGGGCTGCACTGGTTACCAGTGAGGACACATGGACATGTTAAGAGTGGATTTCAGTTACAACCAAAGTCAAAGCACCCTGAGGACAGACCCTGTGCTGTCAGCTCTGTGAGAGTTCTCCCTCGTGGCCCAGAGCACATATTCAGTACTTGAATGGTTGGAGGAAGGGAGGCAGGAAGGGAAGGAAGGAAGCGAAGGAGGAAAATGCGTGAGAATCTCTGGAAGAGCAAAAGGTACCCAGCAGCTGGGTCAGGCGGCGTGAGAGGGTTCCAGACCGCCTCTTGGTGGATATGATGATCCGGTTAAGTCTTGGAGAGGGGGCGCGAGTTAGCAGGGGGGTCGTGCACTGGAAGAATGATTTTGGTGATGACCCAGTGCAGGGAAGCAGGAAGCACGGGCAGCAGGAAGCCCTGGTTGCTGGTGTCACTGGGGCCCTGAAATGGGAACCGGGAGACACAGGCTGGGACCACTTAACATGCACTTCTCTCCTTTATGTTCTCTTCTTATCCATTTCAATGGAGGGAGAACTATATGGAGGTAATGACCCAAAAGTCCTCTGAGAAGATACCCAGAAGCGAAAACCAAATTCTGTCTTTTGCTATAACAGTCACTTTTTTTCTAAAGGAGGCACATTCAGTCTGATGATTGTTGAACCCCTGCAGTTGCCATCCAAACAGGACGTAGAATGTATCCCTCATCTCAGACAGCACCGAGGGTCCCTTTCCAGTCATCTCCCCCTCCCAGCCAGACAACATATTTGGGACTTTTGTCACCGTAGATTAGCATTACCTCTTCTTAGAGGACATGTGAAGAGACCGTGAAAGGGTCCATGTCTTCTGGTTTTACTGCCATGGTCCTTGAGATCGGAACACATCATTCCATCAGAACTTGAAGGTGGCTGTCGTGCGCACGCACTCCGCACGTTTTCCCTCCTGCGACTGCACCTCTGTTATCCCGCTGCCTTTCAGGTGCAGGGTGTGGGCTGGAAGAGGAGGCTGGCAAGGAAGCGGGTTCAGATGAAAGCCCGGCACAAAGGCAGAAAATTGAACACTCACTTCTACTCTCCAAATGCTGGGTCTGGAGACTTATCCCTCTCTCCGTGGTAGACCCAGGCAAAATTGGGTTGTAATCAAGTTTATTTTTCTGCCTGCCCAGTTTGCTCTGGCTTCCTGGAGACTTTCAATTTTCCCTGTAGTGCCCAGGTGGGGATTGTTTGATCCCTACCAAGAAACTGTCTGCTTTCACGTTTTAAGGGTTTAAGGTGTTTTACTTTTCCAAAGCATATATGTACTTTCTTTAAACCTCCAATGGTGAAACTCCAGGTCCTATTCAGGGAACAGAGGAGGATTCTTTGGGTGGGAGGTCACCCTCCATGCACGTGATTTAGAGCAGGGATTGGTGATGTTTTTCTGCAAAGATCAATATTTTGGGCTTTGCTGGTTATATGTTCCTGCAGCTCTGCCCTTTTTAATTCAAAAGCACCCAGGGACAATGGGTAAACAGATGCGTGTCCTAATAAAACTTTATTTACAGAAACAGGTAGCAGGCTGGATTTGGCCTCTGACCCTCATTTCCAACCCCTGATTGATGCAGCTTCCTGTCCTGCTGGCCCCTGAAGCTCGCACAGCAAAATACATAGAATGCAGGAAGCTGAAAAGGTCCAGGAGCCCCTGAGGCGAGGCTGGTGCAACCTGGCCCACGCTGTCAAGTGACTTACCAGGAATCTGGGAGTAGGAACTTTCAGCTCACAGAGAGCCCAGATAGTTCAGTCTCCTGTGCCTTTAGCAGTGTTTGCCCTGCCCAGCTGTTGATGGGTTCAAGTCGCAATAACTCAAAGCTACTTTCAGATTGAGATTTGAAGAAACTCCCTTAGCTCAGGTGTTTCAAAAAACTAAGAGAGAAAAGCAAGAGGCAGAGAGAAAAACAGATACAGGGTTAGCCAAGAAAGGCTAGGAATTACACAGCTAGCAAGTAGATTAATTATTGGGGATGGGGAGCAGAGTATATTGTCTTTGTCCAAATTGTTACTTTAAACTTATACATGTATGAGACAACTAAATAATGAGATTTTTAAGTGAGAAAATAGAGCCCTCTAAATTCTCTGAAATTGAGTTCATTCGTTCATTTGTTCCTTTTAATTTTTGGGTTAGCAAGCATTCACTGGGGATCTTCTCTCGAAGGCACCAAAAGAGCAAAGCTGGAGCCCCGGGTCCTGTCCACGAGGGGCCCAGCCTGCAGCCCCCGCGGTGTGGACTGCCCCGTGTTGGCGGGGCAGCCTCGGGGAGGAAGCCAGGGTCTGTGTCTGGGGGGAGGCGGGGCGTTTGCTGGTGGAGTGGGGCGCGGGGAGGGGCTGCCAGATGAAACCTCTTGGTGTCTGGCGGGGGCGGAGAGCAGGGAGAGGCTGCGAGAAGGACCCGTAATTCAGGCCGGAGGTGTCAGGGAGCCGGGGGAGTAGTGGTAGTTTCTGCAGACTTGGCCGAATTTTGCGTGCAGGCTGAGGTTGGCTGGAAGAAATGTTCCTTAAACCTCCAAAGCAATTAAAATAAATGAATCAAATTGCCTCACTTAGGGACAACGTCTTCATTGCTTTATAGATACCATAAACTATTCGAGTAAAGCATTTTTAAACCATGAGACAAGCAAAACCTTGGTTCTTCTAGAATTCTTAAAGAGCATATTCCTCCCTCCTATCCCACGCCAAAAACAAAACCAAACAGAAATCACCCAGGTAACCAAGCGAAACTAGTGTGCTCTGGGGAGCAGCGGGCTTGCAGCGGCGCTGCTCACTAAGCCCTACACGTGCAGGGACCCGGGGCGCGGCCCGCGCGCAGCCTGGACGTTTCGGGGAGACGCACGTAGCTCTTGCCCGGGTGACTCACGCCAGCTCCGTGTTTAGCTTGGCCAGCGGGCAGTGTGGGTGACCGGGTTTTCCCGGTGGTGTGCCCCACATCTCACGGGGCAGGCGGCGGGAGCTTTCCCGTCAGCTGTGAGGAAGCCCTGGCCTTCTTGCGCGTTTTGGTAATGGATTGACGGCAAAGTGCCACTAATAACGGAGTGGGTTTTGGGGGACTCACACCCCTTCAGGGGCGCTCCTGAGTGCTGACGTTCTGGAATGATTCCCTGTTTGGTGATTCACCGAGAGATTTCCCACCTCCCCCGAGGAAGATCACCCCACAATAGAATCTCCGCTCCCCCAGCACGACTGCGCCTCACATTCACCACGCTTTCAATCGGACGAACCATTTATCTGTTTTAGGAAACTGCCGAGCACCTGGGAGGCCGTTACCTGCCTAGCTGTCAGGACCACGTCCCGTCACCTGGAGCGGGCCCTCCTAGGAGCGGGGCTTCCCTGGTAGCTAGAGATTAGCCTCGGACAGGTGTGGGACAGGTGTGACATGAAACTGGCCCTGGCTGGAGCAGAGAGCAGTCTGAATGCCTTTCGGGGCAGTGCGGGTCCAAATCACGGCCACTTTTATACCTCCTCACGTTTTGCCACAGTGGCTTCTCGCTGTGCTTCCCATGTCACGCGTGGCGTCACTGTGTAGCGCTACTCCGTCCACAGGTGCTCAGATGCTTCGCGTGTAACCGGAACCAGGTTTCCGTGCATATGGTTGGCATCTGCAGATTGGGGACCGCGCTCCTTCTCGGATCTTGGGGTGGATGGTACATTTACAGCGTAATCATCGGTCCCTGCTTAGAAAAGGAGTCTTTTAATGGAAAAGAGTATTTTAATTTGTGAAATTAAACGTTTAGGGCTGGAGACGCATGTCAGTGGGAGACCCCTTGCCTAGCACGCAGGAGGCCTGAGGTTCCGTCCTGCACAACTGCAGAATAACAATAATAAATAATAATGCTGATAAAAAAATAGGCGGAGGTGGAAGATGTCAGTAGTTTTCACTGACCGATTTTTCCCAAGTCATAGTTACGGAGGAAGCAGCTGCAAGGATATGCACTCAGGGCACGTGTTACAGTTTAGCAAGGACACCAGGAAGGACAGGACATCTTCACAAGGTCATTTCTGGTGATCTCCAGCTCAGTTTCCTTTTGGGTTCCTTTCTTCTGCCCATTTGGTCTTTTCCTTTCGGAGAAGGTAACTCAAACACACCGTGCCTTTCCAGGTGTCTGAGTTCAGCGTCTCTGGCTTTCTGGGTGTAATAATAATTTCCACCACTGGCCCAGTGCTTTGATATAACAAGTGCAGTTCCGGGTGCTTCACATGCTCCACTCCTAAGGGTTTTAGTCCTGTGGTGCTAGTTTGCTACTTTTACAGGTTTAGAAACTGGGGCATGGAGGGGTAAGTACTTCCATAAGTGGATTGTAGCAATCTCACTGCTGTGGTAAAATTCACATCTCACAACAGAGCTCCTGCTTCTAAACTATCCTGCTCAGCACATACCCTACTTCCAGTGCTCGCTGGTTTTCGTGGGGGTCAGAATTTACCTTGTCCAGAAAGCCTTCTCCGGTGCCCCTTCTCTCACCATCTGGCTTGGTTCCTCTCTTGTCTTTCCCGGTGAGCCCCAGGCTGGCTGCAGCTCCAAATGTGTTCCAGTGGCTGGCGGTCACGCCTTGTGATTTCACTGTAACCTCTTTGTGGCTGCCCCTGCGCCATGCTGGACTGTGGACTCTTTGAGAGTGAGAGTTAGGGTTTAGCTTTATGATCTCTGTGCCTAGCAACCTGCCCTGTAAGTGTCTAAGGGATGGAGGCACAGAGGCAATGTACAAATTTTCTTTTCCAGAATTGGGAAATGCAATAATTGGCTCTGGTTAACATTTATCACAGACCACATTTTTTTTTTTTAATTGAGAAATAGAAAATGAGACAATGGAGAAAATGCTAATCTGGGGCAGGTTCCACATGGCCAGCTGCTTATATTTTTACTTTGTCAGATCTTATCTCTCATAAAGAAAAAAAAAATCCCCGGGAGGTAAAAGAGAAAGGGAAATGCTTTTGTTTTTCCAACTGCGAAACTAGAGTTTCCATGACCTCATGGTGAGGCAATCCTTCTTCTTGGAGATCATTTGTCTCCTGTTCAAGTGCAGCGTCTAATTTAGGGCCCAGTGATTTGGGATGATTCAGAGGATGTAATTTTAAGGACTGAAGAATGATGGCCACAAGGAATGTGCGCAGAGGTTGAGATAGCTGGGGCTGGAGCAAAGAAAAGCATGATGATCTGTGCCAACAAGCCAACAAGAAGGAAATATCCTCCAACTCCAAGCACCCACAAAACACCCCTTTACTGGGGTGCCCCACCCGTGGAGGTCCCACAGGCTCCCGAGCCCCCCAACCTTCTCAGCAGCCATTGCTTTCCTCTGCCAACATCACAGAGCTCAAAATACAGTAATGCCATCTCTTTGAAATTGTGCAAACCATAACGCGTGGCCTGTAATTTTCCCTTCTGATTTTAGTTTGATTTTCTGTCCTTGAAACTTCCTGGCGTTATAAATGTAATTGGCAATTGCTAAGACAATGAACTGATTGTCTTATAAGAAGTAGCAAAGGGCCTTCCAGTTTTGGAAACTTGCTTACAAAACTTAAAAAAAAAAAAATTCCAGGCATCTGGAAACTCCAAATTCATAAACTAATGTTTAATTAGAAAGAAATGAGAGTTACACTTGTAGAACAGACCATTTTGATTATATTTTAACTATTAAATGGATTAATTTTCAGGGTGATCATTTTTTATTACATGCATTCAATTGACATTAGATTACATTAAAAATTTAATTTCAGCTTCCTCTACAAATTGGCCAGTGCCCATTCATGCTTGGTAGACTAATAAGATTTCTGCTCTGCTATGGTTTTTATTAATCTTCATTACTACTCTTAGAGGAAAAACATGAGTAGTGCCAAATGGAATTCTTTCCCCTCCTGAGCGCCATGATGATAATTTCTGGAACATTTCAACAGAACATGCGCACCGTGATGAAGTTCTAAGTCTGCAGACCCAAACCCAGGCAGTGAAGCTGAGAAACATTGCCGCTTACATGACTCGCACCCCCGGGCTCACGAGTCAGTAGCAACTAAGGCTTCTGTGGTGTGATCAGAACACACTGTTAATGTTTAAATAAAAATAAAAAGCCTTGTGACGGTAAAAGACAGAGTGTCATGAATCTCCCCTTAAGATACTTTCCTTCAGACACACACACCCCATTCTTCTCACGATTTTCTGAAGGAGTTCTGGAAATCCTCTTTCGTGAGGGTCTTTTTGTGGCTGCCTCAATGTCCTGAACTGATTCAGACCATTTACAGCAATTTTGGTCCAATGAAAGCATTACAGTGTGTCCTCATCCCCTCGTCCGCTTTCTTCACTGGATCAGCCACGCTGCGACTTCTGGCTCGTCCCCAAAGTCAAAGTAAACGTTTTGAATCTGTTCAGGACACCGAGGCAGCCACAACAGCACGACTGAAGACACTCAGGAGAGCGTACTCCAGAGCTGCCACAGAGAGCAGCAAGAGTGTTTGGAGTGTGGAGGAGGGTTCTGAGGGGGCTTAATGGCAGGGTGTCTTGTATCATACTAAAATTTTTAAAAATTACATCACCCACTGAAGATCATAGTACATAACTAGCATTTCTTTACAAGGATGTGTTTGGATCCACTTTCCCTCTAACTTGGTCTCTCACAATGGCTTCTTGTACATCAAGTAATCTGTATCTTCAAATAACCCTGTCCTTGCACCGTGTAACCAAGATTCTGGGCCCAGCAAAAATCACCAAGGGCTGAACCCACTTCGGCCTGTGCCTGAGAAGGTGGCAGAGGGCCCTGTGGTGGACTAGGTTCTGGGAACGTCATAGCAGGCTCAAGGTCAGTTCTTAGCCTGGTGACATAGTCGGCTTCTCCTCCTGTCTGCTAAAGTACGTAGGCAGCGGACAATGAGGTCCCTGTTCCCTGAGCGCCATCCCTGGTCACGGTTGAGGAATGCAGGAGCTGAACTCCTGAGAAACGCGCACCGGGGGTGGGTTTAATTTTTCCTCTCTATCTGCTCGAACCCTTCTTTTGAAGGCATCTTACTGAAATGTCGCTTATCCAAGTGTTTGTGAATCTGGACTATCCTTTGAGAGGGAACTGTGAAATAAGGGACTTGTAATACTGTATCTAGGTGCCAGTCTTAAAAGGTAACTTCAATTTTGTAGTTAAAAAAAAAAAAAGACTGAAAAGAAAGAGTCCTTGAAAAGCACTATTTCTCCTCATTGCCAGTAAAATACTGAAATAATAAAAGTTTAAAGCAAGAGCATTAATTTGAGATGAGTGTCATTACTCGTCTAAAAATAAATTCCTTCCAATTAGGTTTTTAAAGTAGTTTTTAGAAGATGCACAGTGTTTTAGTTAATGCACAGTGACACTAAGGACAAATCTTATGGTTTTGTGAAACCAAGCTGAAATCAACTGTAGTTTTTTCTGTTGAGTTAATGTAATCTTGTGACTTACGATCACAGAGTTTCCGTTTATTTATCCATAGATGCAGGCCAGAGTCCGAAGAACACCATAGAGACAGCTTTGCTGTATGTGTGAAGCTTGGTTTCAGATCCACTTATTAAAATTGTTCCTAATGAAGTGGATATTTTCTTATTTAAACCAAAGGATACTTTTTAGGGGAAAAAATGGGATTGATTTGATTTAGGGATTTTATTTCTTGTTGCTGTTTTTAAAACTTGAGTTCTGTGGTCCTCTGAGGCATGACCACTGCATGTCTGTGAATCAGGAGTTTTATCTTCAGACATTTTTCCTTAAGTATGCCGCTGTTTGGTCTCTGCCCACAAAAGAGGATGGCTAAAATTCTCCTAAGTCTGATTGCGAGGCTGAAACAGAGCCCCACTGACTTTCTGTGATATACTCGAATTCCACCCTACATTAACAAATTTTGCCCTCAGTTTTACATGAATAGCTGTAATGTATGTGATGCAATTGAGTCTCCGTAATTATTTCATCTTTGTTACTGACATCTACTTATTCCAAACAACACTATTTACATGAAGGGGCCAGAAAACAAGGGATTCTGAAGAAAGGACTGTTTAAAGCAGTACGATGGAGGGTGTATGTGATTTAATTTTACCCATGAGACTCTGGAGCTATAATTACTTTTCTTAAATCTTTGTTAAAATTTACTTCTGTCCACAGGGCCTTTAATTCCTATTATAGTTTATCCCTAAAAGGCACCATATAGCCAGGCAGCTTTTATAGAGAACCCAGCAATGAAACGCATTAGCTCTGTGAGATGAAACCTGTCTGGATCACTCAGATCGCTTAGCGTTGCTGCATCATAATGGGCTAAGGGAAACAACAGACAAATAGAGCTCTTTGTTGGGTATCATTATCAGGATAAGTTTAAATACCAAGATCCTGGCTAAGAAAAAGAATATCACCGAACCTTTCAAATTGCTAAGCAGGCTGGATTGGGCTGTGGTCTTCCTCATGTGAACTCCCACAGGCATGGGACAGTTTTCCAGGGCTAGTGCTTAGCCTTACCCTCCTGGGTCCTCAGCTCTGGAGGTGGGGCAAGTCCTCAAATCCAGAACTTCAGGGCATATGTTCTTGGATCCTCAGCAGAAAGGGCTGGGATTTCCTCCCTTCTCTTGCCTGTCTTTCTAAGTGGTCCAGAAGGAAGCCTAGGACCTGGGAAGTGTTGTTTGCTAGCTGAGTTCCCTAAGTAGAAAATACTTTGATGCTATGGCTTGTACCTAGACATTGCTGCAAAACCTCCTGGGGCTTTTTGGAAGTGACTGGATGGTGGTGTGTGATACTGGGATCAAGGGTGTGTGGTACTGGATTAGTCCACTCATTGGTAGCTCATAGTCCTGGGTATTGGTAATGGAAGGCCCCGCCCTTGGTGTGGGTGGCACCTCCCAGAAGGCTTGTCACCTAGAAGGGACGAAAGGGACAGGGAGCTAAATGCGTGCTGCTTGTGGCTTTGTGCCTGCCCTGCCGTGGACTGTTTCTCCTCTGCGATGCCCCTCTGCTATGCCACCCTGCCTTGGAGCCAGCTGACTGCAACCTCTACAAACTGTGAGCTGAAATAAGCCTTTCCATCTTTAACTTGTGGATGTTGGGTGTTGTGTTTCAGCAATGAGAAAAGCAACTAAGACGAAGTGGCTAGATGAATATGATCCAAGTATTGGGAAGTCAGGAGGCTGCACTGAGAAGACCCCCCTACGCACCAACAAAAAAAGGTGATGAGAATTTTGAAGTGGTACCAGGAAAACATAGACCTCCTGAGGCAAGTGCTCTGTGGGGACAACTTAGGAAGCTCAGGGGCAGAGAGTGGATTTAGCAGCGACTCACTTGGCACCAGTGACCGTGCAGCCCTTCAGGATGTGGAAGTCACCGGGGATGATCGTAGACGTGAAGTATCGAGGGAGGAGAGGCAGCGTTCAGAGGAAGCCAACTGCAGCTCTAGTGGCGGATGGGGACCTAGCTCTTCACCTTAAATCCTTTTAGTCACAGAGTGACTCAGATTTCAGAGTTTCATTAAAAATTTGGCAGGTAAATTTGGAACAAATTGGTCTTTTCAAAAAGAAAAGCTTAGAAATGAGTACAGAAATCCGACTTCCCATTCAGAGCATCCTATTAGTGGCCAAGAAAAGCCTGCGCTGTAGGGCTTTTAGCATCTGACATCTTTTCTGCATTGTATATAAAGCAACAATGGCATTTCATTCCTGATTCTCCACTTTTTAAATCTTACTAATTGTATACAGTGAAGTTGCATAGAGCCCGGTGAGTTAATTTGTAAAAGTCCTTCTTTCGGGCATGAGTCGGGCACCAGATAAGAGGTTTTAAATGAGCCCAAGATACTTACGGTGTATCAGACTTCCGTGAGCAAAGGACCTGTGAACTACGACTGGTCCAAGATGGAAAATAAACATGGAAATTACAATAGCAAGTGCGAAGGGTAAGAGCTGCTCACGTTTGTACAGATTCCTGTCTCACCTGAGAACGAGGCTCTCTTTCCCGGCCCCAGGTTGGCCTTCTAAAATACAGCATGGCTTTCAGTTTCACTGGGGTCCCTGCTCCCTGATGTGCTCAAAGTCACAGTGTCCTGCAGGGGAAGCTGCGGTCACAGGTGTCCAAGTTTTCCCTGGAAAGCAGTTGGTTAAGATGGAATCAGAACTTGTTTGCTTCAGCCAGAAGCTCATTGTTGAGTGTTTTCTAGAGAGGAACTTGTAGGTGTAATCAGGAATTGTAGGGGCTTCAGAGGAACCTGTGTCCCACACATTTACAGTTGGAGCTCACGCCAAGAATCTGTTGCATTACAATATGAAGTGAATCTTCTCTGTGCTGGAATTACATCCTAACTACAACACACACATGCACATATGCATGCGTGCACACACACACACACACGCACACAGACTACACATTTCAGAGAACTGCAGTGAAAAAATACATTTTTTCTCCTTTAGAAATATTGGGCAACTTTAAAAGTTGAGTGGCAGGAAATTTCCAAATATCACTGTTTTCATTCTCCAAGTAGATTTTTTTTTAAAGATTTATGTTGTTAAAGCAGAAGTCATTAATTTATGTGACTTAGGCCTCTATCTCAATCATGCTCCTCTTATTCCCAATCTCAGATTACATCTCCCAAAGATCAGGAAATTCTTAGGCTCAGCTAAGAACCAAATTCAGAACTCAGCAAGTACCATATAAAATTTTACAGCGTCACAAACATATAGTTAAATATTGAAAGTTAAACACATGACTTCTGTGAATTTTAGAAGAGAAGGTTTTTAAACTCATAGAGAAAGTTTCCACTGACATTTCTGTTCTGTTTGTTTGTTTACTTTTGCTTTGGGGGGCAGGGTCTCATCACGTAGCCTAGGCTGGCCTTGAACTCACAGCGATCCTCCCGCCCAAACTTCCCAAGCGCTGGGATGGCAGGCCTGCGCCTCCACACCTGGCTGCTTTACGTCAACACACGTTCCAAACACTTCGTACAGACCTTTGCTAAAGGAGTTGTTAGGTGGAGGGGTCACTTTGATAAAGCAATCTCGAGAGTGGCGTCAAGCGTGCTCCCACCCCGAGCTTTGCTCGTGCAGCCGCTGCTGTTGAGCAACCCCTGTGAAGTCGCCATTCCATTTCTCTGCCGCCCAAGTGTGTTCGTATGCAGGAAGGTGTGTGTGCAGGGGGTCTTGGTCAGCGACTCCGACTCCTCAAGGGAACGTGGCACCACAATGGGCTGTGACTTCCCCAGCGCCCGTTCACCTGACTCATCTCAGCCCACTGGCATTCAGAACACACACCTGCAGGTCCAGTGTCCTTATTGAACTGGTGACCGTAGCATTGTACCAAAGCCTTGTCACCATTTGCCTGTTTATTATCCAAGCTGTTCATCGCAGCACAACTCGCAACAGCTAAATTTTGGAAGCAGCCCGTGTATCCATCAACAGATGAATGGATAAGGAAAATGGGGTATTTGTGCACAGTAGAGTAATACTGTGCCATAAAGAAGGACAGGCTTGAGCTAGTTATAGAAAAATGGGTGCACCCTGAGACCATTGTGTTAAGTGAAGTAAATCAGACATACAGCCTTAAATACCACGTGGCTTCTTTTATAAGAGGAACTCAAATTATAAATAAAGAGCAAGATAAAAGATAACAGGCAGTAGGAAGACAGATCTTTCTCAAATGGGAAGGGGATCAAGAGATGGAGGGAGGGGGAAGGGAGGGAGAGGGGATGAGGAAGGAGTGTGGGTGTGTCGTGTCTGTGCCAGCTCCTCACAAGGAGTATGAACTTTGTGTACTGCAAGCATGAACTAATTTTAAAAAACTCCTTAAAACAAATTGTAGTCATGTCCAGTGATCTGAAGCCACACCGAAGGGCAGCCGCTTACCCTGGAGATGGCTGGCGTGGAGGGCTGAGTTCCGTTCTGCTGAATGAGACTGTATGGATCAGCAGAGCTGCGTAACAAAATGCCTGGGTAGCTTAAACAACAGGATCTCTCAGGCTCTGGAAGGCACAGGCAGGGTCTGTTTCCATCTGAGCTGTCTCCTTGGCTCGGAGATGATTGGCAGCTTGCCCGGGAGTCCTGGTCCCACCCCACTCTCACCAACCTGTGGACGAGGGAGTTGTGTTCTCCCAGATATGCTGATTAGAAAAGGGGTAGAGGGCAGGACTTGCCAGGCATTGGCAAGTGGACAAATGACCCCTGTCCTTCCCTGGGTTCCCATCTTGGGATATTCTTCAGAAGCTTTGGCCTTTGACCCCAGGCTGGTCTTCTTCCTCCCTCCCAGCTGCCGCCCCACTTGCCTGCAAGCACTTGTTTGATTTTCTTCTCTGCAGAGCACAGCCTGGCTCTGGCTTTCTCCACTCCGCAGTCAGCCAGCATGCAGCTCAGCCCAGCCCCAGCGCAGGCAGGGCGCTGCCTGGACCACCTGCCCGGCCGCAGACGCT
>RJWM01037304.1:0-17524 GCA_004363535.1 Dasyprocta punctata
GTGCAGCCACTGTGGAAGACAGTGTGGAGATTCCTCAAGAAGCTAAGATTAGAGATCCCATTCAACCCAGCTATCCCTCTTCTGGGCATTTTCCCAGAAGAATTGAAAACATCATACCACAGTGATATCTGTGCACCCATGTTTATAGCAACCCAGTTTGTAATAGCCATATTTTGGAAACAACCCATGTGCTCATCAATCAAAGAATAGATAAAAAAGATGTGGTATTTTTATACAATGGAGTACTATTCAGCTATTAAGAAAGATTGCATTGAGACTTTTGTAAATAAAAGGTCATGACTTGAGACCATACTCGTAAGTGAGATAAATCAAACCCACATGTGTAAATACCGTATTGTCTCCGTAGTGTAAGAAATGGAAAAGCATATATGATCCAAAATCTATAATCAATCCTATGTAAGGGTAAAAAACAGCTCAAAGAGCAAATGTAATTGGGAAAGGAAAAGGCGGAAAGAGAAAAGGGAAGAGGAAAAGATATAAACCTGTATATATGTATATGTAAGATAACTAAAATGAACACACTGCTGAATGTATTCGTTACTGAGAAAGAACAATTAATACTCATATGATTAGATCAATTTTACATGTCTATATCTGTTAATGTAAGTAACCATTTTAAAGATAAGGATACGTAATATTGCAACCATTGTCAAGTTTCTATCATCCTGTTTTGTAAACCTGCAATGTTACTGGTGTGCATTTACTGTACTCGTTTGTCCCTTTTGCTTGTTGTCTTTGTTATATATGTCCTTTTTTTTCTTTTTTATTTCCTTCACTTAAATAAAATAAATAAATAAATAAATACATTAAAATGCCTTCAGGTATATAAATAGTATAACCTGAGCTTGAAAACGAACAATTGCAAATTTATTTTTTCATAAATCCCACTGATTGATTGATTGATTGAACAGAGTCCTTGTGACTTATTAGTCTTTTCCCCCATGGTCATAATTGACACTTACACAGCTTTAGACATACTTGAAACATGTGAACAAAGGAGAAAGATAATATTTTTTTTTCAAAATTTCTCATTTCCATACCCAAGAGATTTCTAACTAAGTCTTAATCTCCATAAGGGAGTAGCATGGCTACTTCAAGCTACAAAGAAATCTGAGTAATCAGAGAAGAAAATGATCATAGTTGGTATCCATCAATCAAAACCTATTACAAAGAGCCTTCTGAATTTCTACCACAAACAAAATAAGAATACTTACAAGAAAAAAGTGGTTTAAAAAAATTTAGTAACAACCAAACATAACTTCCACTTAATGATTTTTTTATTTTATATATTTATGGAATGCAAGATGCTATAATACATGTAAACATCATTTATTGACTAAATGAAGTTATTTAACATATTCATCTTCACATACATGACATTGTTGTTATGAGAACATTTAAAATCCACTCTCTCAATAATTTGCAATTATGCAGTACATTATGAAATACAGTCACCATGTTTTACAATAGATCACCAAAACTATCTAATTGGAACTTCATATCTTTTGAACATCTCCTCCATGCTATAACCACCATGTATTCTACTCTTAACTTCTATAAGTTTTTTAAGAGCTAGATAGATGGACGATCATAAAACGTGGTTGTTAAATTTGACTGTGTCTACTTAGTTGCCTCAGAAGCCATCTAGGCAGCTGGCAATGTACTCTTCTGTGTGTTCCTGGGTGGGTCATGGAGGTATGAGCTTGGGTACTATATTTGGTCCCTCATTTCTTCCTCTCTGGCACTATTTCCCTGCTTCTTTCTCCTAGTTACCATGAACTAATAAACTTTGCTACAACATGCCCTACAACTATGCTTGGGAGTCAGCTACCAATGAACTAAATCCCCTTAAAACATGAGCCAAATTAAACCTCTCCTTAAATTTGGGGTGTCTGGTATTATGTCCAACAATGGTAAAACTGGCTAATACATGCAGTATTTTTCTTTCTGTGCCCGGCTTATTTCATTTAATGTCCACCCATAACATTAGTGCCTTATTTTATACAGTGTGTAGTATAACATTGTGCATGCATGCCACGTTTTTTAGCCATTCTTCAGTGAATAGACACTTAGACTGATTGACTCCCTTTCTGAGATATTGGGAATGATACTGAAGTGAATGTGACAATGAAGAGATCTCTTCAAGAAAATATCTTCATATCCTTTGAAAACATACGTGCAGCACAGAGATTACATGGTCATATGGTAATTCTATTTTTTAGTTTTTGTGGAACTTTCATACTGTTTTCCGTTATGACTGCACTAATTTACATTCTCAATAACAGTGTACAAAGCTTCTGTTTTCTTGACATCTTCGACAACATGTGTTACATTTTATCTTTTTGTTAATATCTATTCTTATTGCAGTTAGTTGAAACTCACTGTGGTTATAAATACTGATGTTAAGTAACTTTGCATAAACCTGCAGGCCATTTTTGTGTCTTCTCTTGAGAAGTAACTATTGATGTCCTTTGCCCATTTTTTAATAGGTTGTTTTTGGTATCAGTTTAAGATTCTTATGTCTTTTAAATAACCTTTCATCAGATATATGGTTTAGAAATATGTTTCCCATTGCACATTTTTTCTTCACTCTGTTGATTGTTTACTTAGTTGCACTGAAGTTTTTTATGTGCTATAATCCCATTTTCCTATTTTTGCTTATGTTGCTAGTGTTTTGGGGAGCATATTCAAAACATCTTTGCCAATATCAAAGCCAAGAATCTTCTTCCCTATATTTTTTTTTACAATTTTTACAGTTTCAGGGGTTACTTTACATCATTTAGAGTTGATTTTTGTGCACAAGGAGAAATAAGTGAGCAATTTCACTTTTTATGTGAGCATAAAATTTTCACAATATTATTTATGGGAAAGGCTATTCTTGTTTCACTGTGTGCTCCTGGAACTTCTGACAAAGACCAGTTGAATATGGATATGGAGATATATCTTGGAACTTCCTATTATTATTTATAGTTCAAATATCTGTATTGGTGTCCATATCATGCTTTCATTATGCCTCTGGAGTATACTTTGAAAGGAGGTAGTTTGATGCCTCCAGCTTTGTTCCTTTTTTGCTCAAAATTTCTTTGGCTTTTTATAGTCTTTTGTGGTTCCATATGGAATTTAAGAGATTTTTTTTCTACTTCAATGAAAATGTAATTGGAATTCAGATAGGAATTGCATTGAATTTGCATAGAAATAATGGATATTTTAAAAGTATTAGTTCTTCCAATCCATGAGCATGAAACATCATTCTTTTTTTTTGTTTTCTTCAATTTTTGCTGTCATTTTTCTAGGTTTTATTATAAAGATTAAGTTTTTTAACAAGATACAGAAGGTAAACTGAACTTTAGCTGCACTTGAGAAAAGAATAAAATTCAAATAATGTCATAAATGAAAAAGGACACAATACAGGTCACTTGAAAGAAGTTAGGAAGAACATAAAAGTCTGGTGTAAATAATTATATATAACTGTAATTATACCAACAAATGAATAACTTAGGAGACAGAGATAAATGCCTAGGAAGATATAACTTACTAAGACTGAATCATAAGCAAAATCAAAACAAAATAATTTGAAGATACCAATTCAAAGTAAAGGGTTTTAATCAATAATTAGAGGCCCTGCAAGAAAGAAAATCCCAAGTCTCAGTTGTTTTGACAGCTGATTTCTACCAAACCTTTAAATATGAACTACAGTAATACCAATCTTTCTCAGACTTCCAAGTGCAACACACTGAAGACTTTACCCACAAAACCTGATAAAACTGATAAATATATTCAATAAAGTTACAAAATACAAAATAAGTTTATAAAAGTCAGGAGCATTTCTATACACTAACAATGAAATTCCCAAAAAGAAATAAAGAAAACCATCTTACTGTTAACCAGTAACATTAATCACTCATCAATTTTTAATTATCACAATTTTCACTCTGTAAGAAGAAATATACTATTCTTTCCTCCACAAATATTTATAAAAACTATCATTTTGAATACTGTTTCAATATTTAGTTATGGCCCATCAACTCAAATGCTATAATACTATTAGATCTAAGAGTGAGTCATCAGATTTTCCTAATTCATTACAATCACACGAATAAATATCCAGATGCTTCATGGATAAGATGTAATCAACAATATTGTGAAGCATTAATTATTTTAAAAATTACAGAAAAACACATCAGCATTAACCCGCCCCCACCAAACAACATCGTCTTGCTTCAAACACAGTTTCCTCATCATTCTTACCATTTTCTGAAGCAGTTAAGAAATTCCTTTTTGCGAGTGTTTTTAGTTGCACTGTCATGGCTGGCTTGATGCCCTGAATCAATTCAAAACATTTATCTTTCTTGGTCATTTTGATTTTGGGTAGAAACGGAAGTACACAGTGCTAAAACAGAGAATGAAGTGTTGAGAAAATACTGTAATGTTTCTATTTCTTAGATATTACTGATTAAGAAGAGGTGATCAAAAAATATAGAAAACATTTAAATTTTAAAAAATTTACCATAGTAAAAGTCCTATTACCATTAGTTTCCCCCTTGAAATGTCCCCTTTTGAACACTTATCATTCTGGTACTAGAAACAATGTTCACATTCATATGAAAACAAAGACAATCAAGAAAAAAGCAAAACAAAGAAAAACAAAAAAGAAAAAAAGAAGAGAAATTTTTACAAAATCCATTTCAAGGTACATCTCTGCTGTCACTGGTAGATACAGTGGGCAGAGTCTAGGTCCATATTGATTAATCCCAGAAATTCAGCTGTAAATTTATGGCAAAGTAGTGGATAATTCTAGCAAAACAACACCTTCAGTTCCACTAGAGTTTAGGCTGGTTTCTGGCTATGAGGCTGAAACCAGTTTGTCCAGCTTGCAACATTATGTGTGCCTCCTTCCTGCTTGAATTCATTTCTGCTTACCGTGACAACTGGAACCACTAGATGGAGGCAACCTGCAGCTGCTTTGAGTTCTGAGCTCACTTGGCCCCTTTCCAAGATGGCTCCTGCTCAATCACCCGCTAATGGGGGACATCAGAACCCAAAAAGTTCACCAGCCACTGCAGTCAACTGTGTCCACTGCTCATTCCATTGGTATATTTCTCACTGGAAGTGTCTGGGGTTCCCAGTAGTCACCTTACATCTGCAGGTTCAAGATGCCCCTCCCAGGCAGTGAGCCAGGGCTCAGTGAAAGAGTGCCTTTTACCACTTACTTCTTCTTCATTGAAGTCTCTCTCCACTGTCACCGTAGGTTTCATTTTTCACTTCAGATCCTTGCTAGGTCCCAGAGGCTTCCTTCCTTCCTTCTTCTTTTTCTCACATGGCTATATTCTAGCACCTGGACACCAAATCTCAGAGAGGTTCTTTCACTGCTGTTTGTCACTCTGCCATCATCATTCTTATATACATGCCTTTCACTGTGTAAGAATTTTTTATAAGATTTTTTTATTTAAACATTAACCATATTTTTCAATCACTCTTTATATGATTGGAAAATTTTTCAGCCATCATTTTCTAAAACTTATAATCACACAGCATAATACTAAAATTCAGTGATACTGAAAAGAATCAATTATTCACACAACAAGACTAGTAGGCTTCTAGAATGAGAAGCACATAGTACGGAATGTTTCCACTTTTCTCCATGACCTGTGGAGCATTTTACAGTGTAGAAACTGAAACTGGGGTAAAAATGAAAATGGAAAAAAAGGGAAGGAGCTGATAAATTTGTGGTGTTAAAAAAACTTACCAAAACCTTTTGAAAGTGTGAGAGATAGAATAATTAGAACACTTCTGATCCACAAGATATAATGTTATTATATGTAAGAGGAATTCAAATGAAAAGGAACTTCCAATGATCTTTCACTCCACCAGAAATATCAAGGTGCATTAATAAAGAACTTCAGTGTGTGCTTTTAGTACCTTACCCATGTCCTCTTTCAAGTGTTGGCAGCTACCATTACTTAACTGAATCTTTCCCTTAAAAATTTAGCTTAGCAGTAAGAGCCATCTTGCTAGAGAGATTATTTTTTTCTGCTCCTTCTTACGCTCCCAGGCATGACAGCCTGTAGCCAGTGATTGACAGACACACAGATGAAGAGGACCACCACTTGCTTCAAGGCTGTGCCCAGATCTGTTAAATTCTGAGCTCTCTGTGAGATCAAGCACATGCTAGATTCCTGTTCAGATAACATCCTTCTTTAAGTGCTTTTCCTACCTTATTCTGAGTCCCTTGCTCCTTCCTCAGTAAAATACATGAATTTAAATCTCTGTCTCAGTATCCAAGATTTGAAAATCCCATATAGCACAAAAGTGAGGCACATTTTACCATCTGTGGAAATATTATATATTTGTAGGAACAGTGAAGGAGGACTGCAAAGGATACTTTTCATAGAAAAAAAATCCTATCTGGGTTTCCTTGTGGTTTGTGGATGGTAGTACAATTTGGTAACAGCAATTTCTGATATCCTATATATGCCATTTCTCCCTGGGGTCTAATAAGTTTATTGAGAATTCTATAAACCATTGGCAACCTAACATTTCATCCCCTCAACATCTGCTCCTCGATCATTCTTTGCTACTTTAGAACAAACAATGTTTTAAAGCCCCTTGTAGTTTTCTACAGCAGACACTGAACTTTTCTGAGAAAAACACTTCAGAGAAAGGGGAAAATAATTAAGATTCTAAAACTGGCAACAAGAAGCATAAAGTGTCAGACTCCAAGACAGTTCCATCAGAGCAAGGGAGTCATAGCACAGATTTCCAAATTCCAGCTTGACCAGCATTCTCTTTTACTAGATCTTAATGCAAGTAACATTAAAAATTGGCATAAATCCTAGACTCCTGTTTGTGCATTCCAAAAACAGTTTTAGTAGCTGATTTTTTCCTTAAGATAAACACACAAATGTGTATGTATCTATTTTAGGTTTATATTACAATACATACACATGTATATATGGTTATATATGTATATATTGTTATACATACATATACATACATAAATATACCTATATACATACAGTCATATTATATATGTACATATATATTCCATGCATGTGTCCTTGCATTTATAAAGTTTTTTGTGTACAAGCATCAAAGTTCTTTCCATTGTTAGTTTACTTAAATCCACTCTCTAGTAAAGTATGAAAAAAACATTTGTTTCAGTTTATAACTTCAATATTTCCTGCATTATTTTGAAAGCTTAAAACTAGATAATAACGAATCTATATCCTTTTATTCACTTTCTATATCAACAGTTTCATTACTTTGTTAACTTTGAATATCTACTAGACTTTTATTATTAAATTCAATTCTTTAATACTATAAAGGCAATCAAACAAAAGCACTTTGGGGTAATTACTACCGTTTCTGGTGATTAAAATCACTCTGTTTGTGCTGTCTAGTTTATCCCTGAGGTTTCTTAAGGAGCTAAAGTGTTTATTATGACACAAAAGCCAAATTTTCTAACGTCTTCCTTCAAAGCACAAATGACAAAAACTTTTGTTTCCTGGATGGAGGTTTCAAAGCGATAACTTTGCATAGTAAGGAATGTTACTATAATGTCATTTTCAGAAAAGGCAAACACACACACTGATGAAGCTGTTGACAGAAATACAAATGAATTATGACTTGGCAAAGCATAAAGCCATTAAAGAAAAAACGTCTTCCAAGTCATCCCTAAGGATTTTACAGTTGACAGCTTTGCTTTGCTTAACGGGGTTTCAATGGGAAATATAGTAGCACAGCTTGCATTAGACAGTTCTTTATTTAACATGTCGAAACCTGGCTCCTGCTCAGAGTAAAGCACTAGAAGCAGGGAATAAGGACTACAGAGGTTTGGCTAGATATGGGGAATGAAATTCCCTTTAAAAACTGATAGGCACATTTGCAAGTGATATTTTAGGGGGAAGTGCCTCTGGAAATGAGAGACAGATTGAACAGTTTGATAGGGTTTTTTTCCAGCACTACCTGCTCTACTGTTTTACAGTTCCACAATAGACAGTGCTAAATCTCTAAACTGAAACTCAGAGGTCCCTAAACCTAATATTGTTTTAACTCAATTTGTTGTCATTATCAGGATGAGTTAATATTTGTTTCATATCCAATATATTTACTTGTAGATTCTAGATCATACCACTGGCTTCAAAATGACAGAGTTTTCAAAAGATTGAATCATAAAATGTAACAAAATAACATTATTCAGTGTGCACCTTGTTTGGGCAACATGCTGTGGTAAACATTTTTTCATAATTAACCCTTTCAGTAGTCCCGAGAGGCAACTGAGGCTTTTTCTTGGTACCAGAAATAAATTATCTAAAAGCCATTATTTTGTGTCTTAGAGCTAATATGGCACATATTAATCATCTTGTAGTTTATTTTGAAGTGCAGAACTCAGTTTACTGCAGAATATTAAATACATACATATGCATATGCACATTACATAAAGTGATTTTAGGTATGATATGGTGTAGTAAATCATAGTAGCTTCTCTTAACAATGTATCAATGTGTTTGCTTCAGGGAATAAATACCTCATTGAAGATCACCTGAATAATAATTCTTCCACAAGCTCAAAGTCCTTTGTGATGCATTAAGTGTCCAGCATCATATACAAAAATGCATAAACCAACTGAATAAAGCATCACTATTATCAAGGAGTAAGCATGAACCCTTGAGCAGAAATTATTAAGCCAGGTTAACTGAAATAAAATTCTGGACCCCCTATTTGAGATACGGTGAAAAAGAGAGCAAATTTATCTGGAAAAATCTCAAGTGAACATTTCAGGGATTCGGGAGAGATTCAGGATGGGCATATAAAGCAAACAGCAATAAGAATCTTTTTGCTAGACTCTACCTTGAACTTCATTTCTTATTAATTTGCCAAGACCACACCACAGGTAATCTGAAACTAAGACCCACCATAGGACCTGGACCTGAGAAATATTTGTCTATTTCTACATGAACAAGTGAAAGTTAGAAAAAGTGAATTTTTATTTAAAAATTTCTAGAGTAGGGTTGGTAAATTAATCCATGAAAAGATCCCAGCTATTTACCTGTTGAAGAAATAAAATTTTATTGGAATGCAACCATACTCATTCATTTATTTCTTGCCTATAGTTGTGCCAACATGGCAACGGAGGGACTGAGTGGTTGTCATAGAGACCACATGGCCTATAAAATCTAAGCTCTTTATAATGTCAATATTTACAGAAAGCCGGGCATGGTGGCGCACACCTTATCCCAGCACTCGGGAGGCTGAGGTAGGCGGAGCGTTGTGAGTTCGAGGCCGGCTTGGGCTACAGCGCGAGCGTAAGGCCGGCCTGAGCTACATAATGCGACCCTGCCTTGAAAAACCAGGGCCGGGAGTTTGGCTCAGTGCCTTAAGCGCCTGCCCTGGCAGGCATGAGGTTGTGAGTTCAATCCCCGGTGCTGCAAGAAAAAAAAAAATAATAATAATAATAATATTTACAGAAAGAAAATTTCCAGATCTCTGGTCTAGAGGATTCCTACTCAGGTTTCTTTTTATATAATAATTTTTACTTCATCTTTCCTTCATTAATTCCATAATGATTGTACACCAAAAATAACACACACCCACCTCCATTCTACCCATCCTAGAATTTGAACCATGGTATTACTTTTGTCTTTCATTTCCATTTTCCTTTTAACCATTCCAACCAATTTTCTTATGTATTTCATTCTCTATTAATCAGTTTTAAGATTTTAAATATTTACTTTATTAGCCTTTATTCTGTTTTTCATGCCTTAAATATTATATTTTCTGTTTTAGCTCTAATTTTTTAACTAAGAAGTCTTTTATACCTTATGCTTATTAACACATGTCGATAAATAAGTGTCTTTCCTCTTGACTTTTTGTGCTGATCCTGGCTCAGTGTACTCACACCCATTCCTTTCCCCTTCCGTTTTGTTCTCTATCACAGGGAACCTGACTCCCACAGGCTGTATTTCACAGACTTTTCCAACAGCTGGCATCCAGATGGGATCCGTAAAGAGAGGCCTATGGATGATGGAAAGGTAAGGAGAAACCAGAACATTTCTCCCTCCCTTGTGTCTCCTCCATGGCCCATCCATTTTCAGTGGAGGCTGGGGAGGAGGGACAACTGAACCATAGCCCTTGAGTTCGAATAACTCCCTCTCTTCCTTCTGGAAGTGATCCAGACTCTTGCTGTGCTGAGTTTCTAGAACATCTCACCATTCATTTGGCTCTTCTATCTCTGTGTAACTATTCCCTGCATAAAATCTTTAGGTTCTTAAAGTGATTTTCTTTACTTCTGTTTTTGATTAACTGGCACAATTCTATTTCATATGGTCTTTAGAGAGAGACTGCTCAATACTTTGTTAACCATCAAAAAAGCAACAACAACAACAACAAAAAATGCTTGCAGTTGTTAATTATCCAAGTAAGTCCAAATGTCATTTAAAATAAATTAACCCAAGATTACGTTTTAAGTATCATGGGTTTCAATTTAAAGGAAAAACTTTTGGTCCTGAGATGCAAATCACTACTAAAAATTTCAAAATAAAATATGATGCGTGGATATTACAGGAAATAAAGCCTCTCTTTGCCATTTCCTCCTGTTAAGCTACATGCTCAGTAAGAACTCAGCATGAGGGCAACATAAATGTCTCCCATAAGATTTTTACCTTTTCCAAGGACAGAAACCAACATGGCCTGTAATTTGATGCAGAAGTAAAAATGATAGTCAACAGGTTTTTCAAGTTTAGGAGGCAGCATGTATCGCTGCATTGAAAAAAATGTGTTAAAATTTATAACCTACTTTATATCAGACACAGTATCTCATATACTATATAAAATGTGATGCTTTTCATTTAAGAAAACATTAAAACTTTAACAAAAATACCGCATAGGACATGAAAAATCCCTTTAAAATACCTGTATGAAAATAAAATGCCTTTAGGCCGAGCACGGTGGTTCATGCCTGTAATCCTACCATTTGGAAACCTGGGGCAGGAAGACTGCATCTTGTTCTACGTCAGCCTAGGCTACGTAGTGAGTTCAAGGCCAGCCTAAACTACACAGCAAGACCCAGGGTCAAGAAAGAAAGAAAGAAAGAAAGAAAGAAAGAAAGAAAGAAAGAAAGAAAGAAGCCTTTAAAACAACAATTAAAAATAAAATCAGTGTTAGAAAATACTTTTCATTTCTTTCCATTGGAAAACTTAGGTGACATTAAGCATGCCACCAGTTGGCTAAAAATTCACAGAATTCCTTACTTTTTCTTTCCTCTACCCTTTTCAACTTATCTTTATTCTCATTCCAAGTATGCTTTGTAATGACTGGCAAGCGTACATGTTTGGGAGTAAGACACATCTAGGGGCAAGTCCTATATTCCTCACTGTTGCCCTGGAAAATTACTTCTATGAGGGTCTGTTTCCTCACATGAAAATTTGTATCATACTGTCTCTTCCACAAGGCTTCATTAGTGAAAAATGACATAGAAAAATGTATTAATTTCCTTCAAACCATTGGCCTTCAGTGTATTTTATACCCTCACTTGCAATCTACCCCTTCCTTCTTCCCTGCTAAATTCAGTATTTTGTGTAAGAGCAAACAAATGTCAAACATACAATTACCTGCATTTATTCTTCTTCTAAGTGTATACTATTTCCAACCATATGCATATGAATAATTATAGAAAGTGCAAATCAATATGTGAAATTCTTGTTGCTCTAACAATATGAGTTTATTCCATGAAGTTTTTCCATACAGTTAAATGTCTATATCCAGCTAATTTTAGCTTCAACAATCATTCAGAAAGGCTACAGAATTCTCTTGCTTTTACTTTTTTTCCTCTCCTGGTAAGTTCTCTTAACCCCCAACCCACATCCACACAATCTAACTGGAAAAGTAAGGCCAGACATAGGGAGACAGAGAAAAAGATAGAGACAAGGGAATTTTTAAGCATGAATCAAGAGTCATAGATTTCACACTTACTACATTTTAGGATAGGCCACTGGCTAGACAGGTCATTGACCTGGGCAGGTAATCAGATTATCATAGGTCACACGCCAATAAATCTATTAGAATAAGAGTCATGTCAACTACAGATGGTTAATTCCCTGGAGACACTGAAGCAGAAAACAAAAGGTAAATGCTAAATTTTCAGCTGTGAAAAGAAAGTATATTCCTCAGGAGGTGAAAGTCAATATTTGAAAGACATTCTTATTTTGCTAACTTTTTTCAGTTATGATAGAAAAATCCTGGTCTAGATGGTCGACTTATAGAAATCCTTGAACTTCAAGGCAGAACAAGCAGATACTTTTCCACATCCTTGTACCCTTTAATTCCCTCTCTATCCACAAGCTGTAAATTTATATATGATCTCTGAAGATGATAGCTTAGCCAATTCTCCACTGGTAAAATTGCCATACATTTCCTATTTTTTTTATTTTTAATTGGTACACAATACCTTGTATTGAATATGTGTATGGACCACAATGAGATAATTTGAAACAATAGGCAATATGAAATAATCACATCAGGGTAATTCACATTTGCATCTCTTTACATATTTATCATTTTTTTGATTTGGGAATCTGAACTCTTCTAACTCTTTATTAAATGCATAATAAGTTTTTGTAAATTATAGTTGCTCTGATATGCTGTAGAACAACAAACCTTATTTCTCCAGATTGTTTGTTTGGTACCCATCATCTAACCTCCCCCTAGCCACCCTCCTCCCTAAATTTCTAAGATTTTAGGAAGCCCTATTTAATTTCTAGTACTATGAGATCAACATTATTAACTGCCACGTATGAATGAGAGTATATGATACTTCACTTATTTTCCTTTCATTAGTGTGGATTATAGTCCTATTTTCTCTACCACTTAGTTGTAGTAAGATGTTTTTAAATAAATATCTTAGTTTTTCTACTGCAAATTAAGCCAGGTATTTTCAAAAATTTTTTACATTCCACTGATAGTTAAGAGAAAGCAGATTTAAATAGAAGAGTGGGGAGTGGGAGTGTAAAAGATATTCTGTGCTCTTACTTGAAGAAGGGGTAACAGACATTGATGTGTTCATAATGCAGGCTTTTCCAGTGAGACAATCAAAGTTGCTGTTTAAAAAATGCTGACGGCAATGTAACAAGGGATAGAGTAAACCCTTCATATTCTAGGAAATTGAAAACAAATCAGCTAACTCCCTGTCATAAAACTAATTCATCTCTTAGCTCCCAGGATTGAGAAGATCTCTCACAAGTGAGGATTTGAAGGAGAAGAACAGTTGGGGTGCCTGCAAGGACAGGCTCTCAGAATTGCAGCCCCAGAGGCCAGTGCCAGGAAAGCCAAAGGGAACATTGCAATTTGTGATATTTCTTTCCTTGGTCATAAAATCTATGAAGGAGAAGGAGACTTTGCTTACATCATCACACTCCAGGGGTGGACAGTCTGAGAAGTGTTAAATTAGCTGGCCATGAGACAGCTAGAATTAAATAGACCAATGACACTTGGAGACTGAAGAATTTTGGAATTTCTTGTGGGTGGATAGAGAATCCACATGTATCTTCCTTTTGGATTACACATATCTCTTGAAATTTTAGTGATTCCAGAATGAGAAACCCAAAAATGAGATACTTACTGCCAATCAAATAGGGAAGAGTGAATGGTTTATACTAGTTCAACATTAAAATACAAAAAGGATCATTATTGTACTCTGAATATTGAGGAATATTATATGCCTATTGCTCTTAGCCAACTTCAGTCACTATGAATATTTTTCTAGCTTTCACAATTATAAATCAAAATCTGTTGATCTATAATAACACTTGTACTGCTGAGTTGCATGATAATACAGGAGGTACAGGAAATTTGAAATGACCACCCAAGCAAATCTTCCCAAGTAACCCTATTTTCTTCTCTGTATCATATATCTTAGCTCTATTTCTACTCCTTTTATATATTCTGCATATTTTTTCAGGTTTTGTGATCAGTATATAAAATAATATCACAGCAAGATTGTGTGTTATCATAAAAAGGCTGTACCATTTGCAATTATGCTTTGATTGGACCTGCTTCTCTACTACCTGATCAAAGCAGGACCTTGCTATCCACCCATGAGGCTGGGTAATGCTAGGTAGATTTTAAGGATAAAATCAAGATGAATACATATAAAGCATAAAATATTTTTTCTGCTCAATTTTACATAGGTTTTAAATTTTAAAATTTACATAACCAAAACAGATCTTTAGCATGATATTTATGCTCTGCTCAGAAAACAATTCTATATTTACTCTCAAATTGTGCATTCAAACTTGCCATGATCTTTCTACAAGCCTGCAAGAACTCTTAGTCTATTTACATGTAATTGATTTAACAACTATATTAGGAAATAATTAGCATACAGTAAACTGCATCAATTTAAAATAAGTAAGTTATGACTTCAAAAGGACTAATATGAATCCCAAGCATATTGCCACAAACAACATAGCAAATCTCCCCCAAAATTTCATCCTGCCCTACTTTAACCCTTCTCATTTTCTTTGCAAACTCTATCCCTAAGCAACCCTTGAGTGGCATAAGCCAAAGGCCTGCACAGTGAACTCCACCCAGCCATGCAAGCTTGGCACCTTGCTCGGAACCTGGTAAGGCCCTGTGCATCATCCCCAGTCAGCCAGGGACCTTCAGGTAGGTCCCTTGGGTCCTAGTTGTGCCCCATCCAGCAACCCCAAGCAGCTAAGGAGCTTTGGTGTCCCCTGTGGCATGAGCTGAAGGCCTGCACAGCATACTCCATCTAGCTGTTCATCTTTGGTGCACTGCGCAGAAGCTGATAGAGTCCTGCCCAGCAACCTTAAGCAGCCAGGGAGCTTCAGAATGCTGAAGGCTGGACAAACATACTACACACATTTGTGAAGCCTTTGATTGCCAGTAGGGACTTAGTAAGGCCTGCCTAATGACCCCAACTCAGCTGAGGAAACTCCCTCCAATACAGACAGATATCCTCAACCCAGGAAGCAACTGAGACCTTGCATTCAGCTTCTCCAGGGGAATACATGAAAATGACAAAATGAAAGAGCAAAATGTGATCTCAAACCTCCAGCCCATCCCAAACAAGCCTAGGGAACATGGACACAGAAGAAAATATAAGCCATACACCTGAAACTTCTGAAATGACAGTAACTGAAGTAAACAAACAACTCCATGAAGCTGTAAAGGAACTCAGATCAGAAATAATCTCCCAGGTAAAAGGAGAAATGATAAAAGTAATAAAAAATGTATCTAAAGAAGACATAGTTTAAAAACTTGAGGAGCACTGTGAAAAGACAGAAGCCTTGAATGAACAATATAAGAAAGAAATGGAATGCATGAAACAGATTCAAAGAGATAGCCGGAAATCAAAAATTCCATCGAAAGTTGGCAAAACTGCCTCACTGAATGTGAGGATAGACTTCAGGCCTCGAAGACAAGATTGCAGTGAGTGAACAGGGAAGGAAAGATCTTTTTGAAATAGCAAAGAATCAGGAAGTAATAATTGAACAGTTGCAAGATGATATGAAGAAAAACAATATATGATTGATAGGTGTAAATGAAAGAAAAGTAACAACGCGAATGATATCAAAAGACCATTTACAGAAGTAATAGCCGAAAATTTCAAAAACGTGGGAAAGGAAACTGATATACAGATAAGTAAAGCATATAGAACTCCAATTAAACATAACAAAAGTAAATCTATACCCAGTCATATAATAATCAACATCCCAGAAATTCAACATAAGAACAAAATATTAAAAGCTAATAGAGAAAAGAGACAGATCACCTATAAAGGAAAGTCCATCAGAATCACAGCAGACTTCTCAACACATTGAAATCAAGAAGAGCATGGAGTGAAGTATTTCAAATCATAAAGAAAAATGACTTCCAACCCAGACTGATGTACTCTGCAAAACTATTCTTCAAAATTGATGGAGAAATAAGATACTTCCATGACAAAGAACAGCTGAAGAAATTCATGACCACCAAACCAACCCTGCAAAGAATACTGAAAGATATTCTAGATAGACATAAAAACAACTATGACTTCAAGAACACCAAAAGAAAAAAATCACTAAGACAACAATTAAACAGAGGGGACAGGTAAAGAACCAACAGCAGAATGATAACATGACAAAAGTAAGCCAATATATATCACTTATAACCATTAATGTAAATGGCCTCAATTCACCAATTAAAAGAAACAGACTGGCAGAATGGATCAAGAAACAACATCTAACCATATGCTGTATACAATAAACCCATTTAACCCAAAAGGAAATTCATAGACAGAAGGTCAACAGATGGAAAATAATACTTCATGCAACAGGAACCCAAAAAAAAAGCAGGGGTAGCTATTCTGTTTGCAGACAATGTGAACTTTAAACCAAGAATGATCAAAAGAGATAAAGAAGGTCCCCACATACTAGTTAGGGGAAAACTTCAAGAGGAAGAGATAACAATCTTAAATATATATGAACCAAATATGGGAACACCCAGCTATCTAAAACAAATATTAATAGAAATAAAAAATCAAATAAGTAATAGCACAATTATAACAGGAGACCTTAACACCCCACTGACACAAAGAGACAGATTAACTAGACAGAAAATCAGCAAAGAAATAACAGAACTACATCTAACTTGTGGCCAAATAGACTTAGTAGACATGTACAGAGTGTTCCACCCAACAACATCAAAATATACATTCTTCTCAGCAGCTATGGTACCTTCTCAAAAATAGACCATATGTTAACCCACAGAACATGCTGAAGTAAAAGCAAAAGAATCAAAATTATCCTGTACATGTTATCTGATCATAGTGCCATGAAACTAGAAATTAATGACAAAAGAAACTGCAAAAACTCCATAAACGCATGGAAATTAAATAATATACTCCTGAACAATCGATGGGTCATAGAAGAAATTAAAGAAGAAATTAAACAATATCTACAAGCAAACGAAAATACAAATACAACTTACCTGAACCTGTGGTATGCAATGAAAGTGGTCCTCAGAGGGAAATTTACTGTGATGAATTCTCACATCAGGAGAACAGAATGAACACAAATAAACAACGTGATGCTACACCTTGAACATCTAGAAAAAGAAGAACAAGACAAGCCCAAAGCCAAAAGAAGAAAGGAAATTATAAAGGTCAGAGCAGAAATAAACTCAATAGAGACTAAGAAAACAATGCAAAGAATTAACTAATCAAAGAGTTGGTTCTTTGAAAGAATAGATCAAGTTGATAAGCCTCTATTAAAAAAGGAAAGAAAAAACTCAAATTCAAGCAATAAGGTATGAAAAGGGTGAAATCACTACAGACTCTGTGGAAAGATCATCAATATTTACTTCGAAAAATTTTGCTCTCATAGGTTTGATAACACAGAAGAAATGGGCAGATTTCTAGAAGCATATGAATTACTAAAGCTAGATCAAGAAGATGTAAAACCACTGAATAGCCCAATTTCAATTAATGAAATTGAAAATGTAATTA